>PVKS010016160.1:0-44478 GCA_004027875.1 Aplodontia rufa
ATTTAAGCATCCTGGGCTATGTCAGAAGGGGTCAGGAGATTGCACTAATGAAGCAAATGGAAAAGAAAGCCATAAATAGGAAAAGGAAGATTGATGGCACTGAAGTCACCGTTTTGCCCTGGGTTCATGAATCTATTCTTTTTATCTCTGTGAAAGGGATCTGCTTCCAGAGGTATTCCTGCTTTGAGAAGCTAGACCTGCGCATACTGGCACAACTCTCCAAAATCTAACCATGTATTATTCAATCCACTCCTGTCTTTTCAGGAAGCAACACCATTCTTTTCAGATTGTTAAATGGAATAATTGTATGAGATAACTTTAGAAATGCAGAGATTGCTTGTTATTTAAAGGCTTTCTAAGACCATTTGCATCTATTGTAAGGATAATCATCGCTGTACACAGATCTCAGTGTTGCACTTAATATTGCTCATAGAGATGAGGAGAATGCATTGGTGCTCTGATTAATTAGATACAAGCTATGGAGTTAGAAAACTGAGTTTGGGTATGGATGTGTTTGTTGCTATGTGTTCTTGAATCAAGCAACTGATCAACCCGCTGTGCCTCAATTTTCCTTTCTATAAAATGGTGGTAATATTATAAGCATGCCACCACACATACCTTAGCTAAGTGAACTTAACCCCAAACTAGTACCAGAGTAAGGCACTAATTTTTTATTTTTGTAATAATGGAACGCTTTCTAAGTTAAGTTGCTATGGAGCTCAGTTGTTCAACTGGCTTCTCCTTGGAAGGATTAAAGGAGTTAATGTATAAAAAGCACATAAGGTGGAAACAACCTGAATGTTCATGGATAGATGAATGCTTAAATACAATGTAGTATATATGTTCAGTGGAATATTAATCAGCCTTAAAAGAAGGAAGGAGATTCTGGCCCATGCTACAACACGAATGAATCTTGAAGACATATGCTAAGTGAAGGAAGCCAGACACAAGTGGATACATTCTGTGTGATTCCCCTCATACGAGGTGGGCGCCTATAATAGCCTCATTCACAAGGAAAATAGAATAGTGGTTACCAGAGGCTGCAGAAGGGCGCATAATGAGTTGGTGTTTAATGGGTACAGAGTTTCTATTTGGGAAGATGAAAATGTTGTGGAGATGGATGGTAGGTGGTGATAAGTTGTAGAACAATGGGAATCCTTTAAATGCCACTAAACTATACACTTAAAAATGGATAAAACATTTGGACCTTGATTCTCTGGGTTTGGCTAACTTCACTCAGCATGATTTCTTTCATTGCCATCCATTTACTTTCAATGGATGCAATATCATTGTTTCTAATAGCTGAGTAGAACTCTATTGTATGTGTGTGTGTGTGTGTGTGTGTGTATACACACACATATCAGGGCTTTTGGATCCATTCATCCAGTGAGGGGCATCTGGGTTGGTTCCATAATTTAGCTATTGTAAATTGAGCTGCTATGTACATAGATTTTGCTGTGTCACTGTAATGTGCTGATTCTAACTCCTCTGGGAAAATACCAGGATCCAGAAGAGAAGCAAGGAATCGGGGACAGGAGGAGAGAGGTAGAGGGGTACAGGGGGTGGGGCACTAACCAAATTGTATTGCTATATTGTGTGTATCTAGGAATACGTAACAACAAACCCCATCATTATGTACAACTATAATGCACTAATAAAAAATAAATTTTAAAAATGGGTGAAACAGTTGATTTTTATGTATATTTTTCTACAACAAAAATACATACACTTAGAAAAACACTACATATACATTTGTTGCTATTATTATTATTACATTATTTATGACTTACTAACATCATTTGTAAACACATATGTGCTTAAGAAGGTTACAGGACGTACACTGAAAAGGCACATGGGCTTCTTTGTTGAACGTAGCTGAGTCACTGCACTCTTAACAGCATCATTGGCTTAAATCCCTAACTGTGGTACCTTGTAGCCATCTGCAGTGTTGTATCTGCCTGTTGTATCATGTGAGCTGTCAGTAGTTCTGGGTTACAATAAAATGTGGCATACCGTGGTGACACAATAACATTGGTAATCCCAAAGTCTATCCTTTCTATTGAAATTATTTCTTGAGCTCTAAAGCCTGAATTTTAGGATTAATAAAACCAATCTTTAATCACTTTTAATAAAAGGTACCCCAGTTTAAGCAGTTAACAAGTGAGAAAGAAAAAAGACCTCTTGCCATTGAAGTCTATGTACTCAAGTCTCTTGTCTAGATGCCCATGAAGTTCATTCTTCAAATTTTTAAAAGTGTATTGTACACCTGCTGACACCCATTGTGTTTGCTCTGTGTGGCTGGAAAATGGAACTGTTGAGACATATGCAGTATTTTTCTGGTGAAGTTACTATTTGTGTGACAAATATATATTTGTATAATACAGTTCTCCTTATTTATCTTGATTCAATATGATTGAGATGTAACCAGTATCATGAAAGCTAGGGTTTGTGCAGTAATGGAAATGAGATGAGTGACTACAACTTTTGATGTTATCCAATTATAACCATATACATTAAAAAAATCCCACAGGGAAACTGCATTTCCCTGTGAGATAGGAACAACAGGATGCCAAGACCTTGGGGAATTTTCTTGACTGCTCTTTGGTTAGATATTTAGGAAATAATATATAGCTATGCTTTTATTTTCTATAAAAGCAAATTGTTTCAAACTCAGTTCTAAAGTTGCTCAGTATTTTTCATTTGCCTTGTCCAAAGAGGCACTAAAAGGCTCTCATCTCATCATGAATTACAAATTCAGACAATTAGTAAAGTGCCCATATTCTTTGAAAGAGATCTCACACTATTCTAAAAAGGAAGAATGGGCCTCCTTCTCAAAGTGGAACAAATTCCAAGTTTTCTTTTAGCAAGTGGAATAACCATGATTCATTTCAACTGAATCCCTGTTTAATGTTAAAGAAAGTGAGTGATTTTCTTCTTCTTTAACTGTGCCAGACTTTTAAATCTACAACCAGAAACAACATTTTAACAATGCCTTTCAGTTCATTTAAAATCTAGAAGTATTTGCTTATTTTAGTCTATACGATGATCTTCAATATAAACAACTTTTGTGTCTGGCCTGGGTGGAACTCATGTTTATTTCCCTCTTGTTTTTGAGCATGCATGCTTTTTCACTTTATAGCAACTTTTTTTTCTAAGTATAAACTTTGAATAGTATCATTGTAGGAAACTGAGGCTTGAAGAGAAAATAAGGATTAGATAACGGGCTACCTAAAAGCAATATTGATTGCTTCTGAAATCCAAATTCTACGCTTTTCTATACAGCCAAGACAATAACTGTCAATTTGATTTTTAATCACCTAAGTGTAATAATATTTTAATTTAAATGCTTCAAAAAGAAAATTATGGGTGTTACTAAACACAGCAATCCAGAAATTATCCCTAACCCTACAGATAGAAATTTCAGCAGCAATGTTGTGTGAGACAATGGTCTTTAATTTTTTGGGTAAGGTAGTGTTTCACCAGTAGGAGATTTATCATGAAAAATCAAAAGCATATCTGATACTGAACTTGCAGCAAAAGCACTTTCTTATTATGGAATTTAATTTACTTTATAGTTATTGAAGGGTAAGAATGGACAATAGGCACTTGTTTTGAGCTGGCTTTTGAGATATTCAGCAAATACTGAGAGAAGAAGGGCTTGGTCTTGGTTCTATGAAAAATTATGTCGCTTAAGTTATTCAAGTTAGATACATTCTAGTAATTTCTAGATCTTTGGTACCACCTGTTGATCTTTAAATGTGGTGTTTGGTGAAGACTCTTTAATCAACTGCTTGCTTGTTGGAAAACTCAACACCCAGAGCCACAACACCATTGAACCATTGCCCCAGGCCAGTCAAAAGGCACTAAACTACAGCAAATTCCAGTTACATGGAATATATATCGTGGTTACAGATTTTCATATAACCTGCTATGTATATTAGAAGAGTTTCCCTACCTCCAGCCACCTCAGAATGATGTCATTTTATCACCATTACTGACTCTTCTAAACATGGTTTTTATCTGATGGTTTTGTGGTTGATTCCAGGACCAATTGCACTAACAAAGTCTCAGGTGAAAGCTCTAAGACTGACAACTACAAGTAGTTAAATGCTTTGAGCAACCACGTGAAGTAATATTTTCCCTGCCTTTTACTGTCCAATAGACACTTAACCTTGGAATGACCTCTTTCACTGGAACCTGGACAGGTTATCAAAGACTTATGGGATTGGAGGATGAAGCACAAATTAGCAATAAAAGTCTCTAGAGTTACATTTGTTCAGAGGTACATATATACAGAGCACTTGGAAAATATTTTTCCAAATGTTATAACAAGAGGTCAAGCTATGAAGAACTAAATGAAAATGAAAGTAGGTGCTGAGGAAATGGTTGATAGGTGTTTGTAAAATTGAAGTCATACAACAGATGAAGTTATATTACAAGAAAAGTGTTTTTCAGAAATCAACAGATCCTCAGAAGCAACAGAATAGGTTACAGGATGAAGTGAGGAGGAGTGCTTGCAATTGCAAGATCAGCAAGAAGGTATCTGAGCCTCTGGTTTTCCTCTCCTCCCAGACAGACAGCATTTAGCTTAAGTCATCTGGGGCGGCACATGTGGCTGCACAAAATGAATATCACACACCTTTACAGTAAAAAGAGGGGGCAACCCCTCCAATGGTGAAAGAACCATTTTTCCTGTGGTGTGCCCATGCAAGGCAGAGATCTACACACAGAAACATCCTGTCCATGTACCTATGAAGCTTTGGAAACGAATCTGCAGATTCCATTTTTAGCTCTCCTACATGCATCAGGCCTCTATAAATCTTATCTAATCCTTGGCTTCTTTAACAACTTGGAATACTGGCTCTGCTGCCAACTGTACGTGGCAGCAATTGTGGTTCCCTGCTCCTGAAAGCTTAGAGACATTAAGCAGTAACTGGGCTCTTGTAAAAGTCCATTAGCTTTTTGATGTACTTTTGTAAAGGGCATGGTGCATGGATACAGAGGTTTGTGCCTTCCCAGATGATATTTGCTGCTAGTTTTGCTTAGGAAATTCAGATCATCTGGTTCTTATCACAAGTGCACTGCTGGGGGATATGATGAACTGCCAGTGACACATAGCATGGTCTTTCAGAGGCCACTGCATGAAGCCTGTCCCTTGCTACTGAAGAGAGAAGTCAGTTCTGTAACAGGACGTAAAAGCTATATAGGTCAAGGGGACTTTTGGGTACCTATCTTCTGTTTACCTTCACTATGTCCATGCACACACCCAAGCTCACCGTTTGCACGTTTCTAAGAGGGCACCTAGGCCTGGAGGGTGAGTAGAGGTGAGGAGAAAAGCTGGGATTTACTAAGTACCAGTGTATCAGGCAGGATGCTGGGATTTACACAAATTATTGTACTATTCTCACAATAAGCCAGTCAGGTGGGAATTTTTTTACCCCTATTTTACAGGTAAGAAAACTGGGGCTGAGAGAGCTAGAACAATTTGCATCATGGTAGAGGAGAAATGAATACAGGCTCTGGAGTCAGGCAGATTTCAGTAAACTGGAATTGGGCTTGGTGCCACATCACTCTGAGCCAGAGTTTCTTCATTTGTAAAATAGGAACACTGACACTTTTATAAAGGAGGCTGTGAAGGCGAATGGAGGGAACGATAAAAAGTACCTAGCATAGTTCTGACATATTAATTTTACTTTATCTCCCTCTTCATGCCATAAGTACGCACACCTACCCCCCTTCAACCCCAGATTGTACAGTTAATACGTAGTGGAGCCAGGTTTTAAATCCACACCTAACCATCTTTTAGGCCGCTGTCATTTGAAGTTTCACCTTTCCTTTTCCTTTTAAATGGCATTTATCAGTATATGAATTCATTATTAAATGTCAAAAACTAATGCTGTTGCTTTTTTCAAAACATTGTTTTGACCTCTGTGTTCTTCCTGAACCTGGGAATAATAGCTTGGAGACAGAATTAAGACAGCTCTGTTACTTTTTAGGAAACAAAAACCTAACTGCTCCATGTCGAGTGCTTCAGCAAGATTTTCATTTCAGAACTATGGTTACTTGATTTTTTTGTATTCTATCCAAGGACAAGGCTAGATTACAGCTCGTCTAGCTGAGAAACCTCTGGGCATTTTGGAAAGCTCCTTCAGAACACAATTTCACAGCCAGTTGAATTAAAATCAGTTAATTGCTGAAATGAACAAAGATAAGTACTCAGGAAATTTGTGACCGGCCATTAAATATTTTAGATCAGCTTATCTCCAGGGAAGGCATAGATTAAAATATGTATCACTGCCAGTTTCTATTACTTACTTTTTTTTTCTTTTTAAAGAAAGTGGGGTGGGAGGAGAGGGAGAGAAAGAAAGAGAAAAATGAATCAAATTTTATTTAGTTTTTCATCTGGACTCTGATTCTCACACTCAGTTCTGTTTGTGGTGCTGGGGTTCAAATCTGGGTCCTCGCTTATGCCAGACAAGTGCTGCAACTGCGGAGGCACCACTCCAGCCCCAGGTTCTATTACTTTCAAAGCATGAACTTAACAAATAGAAACACTGACTGCTTTGTCATAATACTGATAGAGTATTAAAAGAAATAACATTTGACATGTTTTTCTGATAGTAATTTCAAACTCTAGTTTTTTCTTTATATACAAGCACACATATATTTTTACATAAGTGTGTGTATGGATATATATGGTCTGGAGGACTTAAGGAAATTTTTACTAGACATGGTTAGTCTGGTTTTCTTTTTCCACTTGCTTTATAATAACAACAATAACTGCCTAACTACTGAATCTAGACACTGCTCAATTTTGAATAGAAGGCTAAAGTTAGTAATTTTATTTCTTTCACAAATGAAAAGAAGATAGTAAGACAGCTGTACTCTGTAGAAACTGTGGTCATTTCAAAAACTCGTTATTTCCATGCTTGCAATGACAGTGTTCCCCTCCGTGGCCTGGCCCTGTGGGGATATTTTGATTCTCGTACTGTTGGGTCTCAGGTGTGCAACGTTAGCCATTTTATATGGAATTCTGAAAATGAAGCTATTGTACCTGGCCCCTGTTGCTGCTGCTGCTGTTTCTTCCTTATACTTTAAAAGAAAAAGAAATCTCCAGTGGAAAATAATATGTGGCCCAACACCAAGGCACACAGTGAAGAGTCACCTCCCAGGGCTTCCACACCCCTCCACTCCCCAAAAGAGGCATGTTTGAAACTCCCCCTCCAAGAAAATTCCTTCTCTGCTCTTTTTGTGAATTCCTGACTTCCTGGTGAGCCAGAGAGAAGTTTCAGTTTCCATTTCCATCTAATCTGACTAGAGTTCTGTCCAAACTGTGAGACCAATCAGCCACAGATCTTTTCTGCAGCATTGGCAAATTTTGCTGAAATGAATTTACAAAACATCTGTACAATGAAGGAAACATCTGAGGCTCTGGAAAGCACATGTTGGGGTTTGGAGTCATGGAGAAAGAATTCCTGATGAAGGAAAAAAAATCTCATTTTGTGATTTGTTGAGGAACTGCAAAGTTAATAAATTAATATGGCTTAGGGGTTGATGGCTTAAAAGTCCAAATTGTAATTGATGCTAGAAATACTGGAAGATATGATTTGCTAGCTTTGTGTCACTATTAAGCAAGTCAGCTTTGGGTTTTAGTGGAACTTTCCCAACTCTGCTTTGGATGAGCATTCTGGCTATTTGAGTTAAAAAAAAAATTTATTTTATTTTTTTTATTTTATTTATTTATTTTTTTGGTGAAATGGTTCTGAATGAAGCTCCATAGGACTCTGAATGTAATTTGGGTTCTATTCTGATATTCTGCATTGATTACTTCCTCAAGTACCTCTAAGCTATTATGGGATGAATGTTTGGAACTGAAAACTAAAACATTCTCACCGAGTCGATATTATGTTTTCTTCTTTTCTACATTCTTGCTTCTACTTTTGTTTAAATTAAATTCTCTTTATTGAGAAAATATAGAATAAACTACGTGTAGTAGCACATGTCTGTAATCCAAGCGACTCGGGAGGCTGAGGCAGGAGGACTGCATGTTCAAAGCCAGCCCAGCAATTAAGCGAGGCCCTAAGCAACTTTGCGAGACCCTGTCTCAAAATAAAAAATAAAATAAAAAGGGTTGGGGATATGGCTCAGTGGTTAAGTTCCTTTGGGTTCAATTCCTGGTTCTGAAAAAAAAGAAAAAATATATAAAATAAGAAGTTCTTAATATGGCAAGAATTCTGCCTAACCTCCAATTCTGCAGTTCCTTGATGCTCCATTCATGGATTATCAATTTGCAAATAATTAGTATAAAATACATTAAAACAAGACTTTATGGCCCTTCAGGATTATCATCTGCCTTTTTGTTCTTTCACTAATGGGGGTTGAGCTCCAGACCTTGCACATGCTAGGCAAATGGCTCTACCACTGAGCTACATCCCAAACCCTGGATTATCATTCTGCATAACAATTATCTTCCAAATTAGACCCATAAACCCTCTGAGGGCAGGTGTCACGCTTTCTGTTTTGGAGTTACCTACAGCTGTAACTGAAATAATTGTTATGAATGCCACTTTGAAGAAAATACAGATTTTTAACAAATGCTTAGTAGATAAGGAAATGTTTTATAAATATGCTGTAAGTCTTCAATTTCCTGTACTGTGTCTTAAAAATCTACATAGAAAAAAATGTATGTAGAGCACAGAATAAGCACAGGGAGAGGCAGAGGCAAAAGTGCATGAGAAATGTCTGGTTACTTAAAATTTCCAACTGGATTTGAGTTTAGGGAATGTTTGCTGTTTACCTCAATTAAAACCTCTCTCTTCCACACCACAAGATGAATCCCATCAAAATTTCTGCACCTGCCACTCAGATGAATTTGTTTTTAAAAAGCAACTTTCTTAATTATCATATTTTTGTGCTTTAAATGGATAGCATTTTCCTCCGGTTTTAACCTGGAGCTGCTGTATGGTAGCAAGCTGAATACTTGGAAGCATTTTGCCAGTTTGAGCCATCAATCATTCTGAGGGTCCACTTATGAACCTTGCAATTCTTTCTCATCATAAATGTAAAGCAACCGACCCAGTAGCCTAGAGATCCAGAAGATGGTCTGGGGCCAGGAAGCCCAGAGATGACAATCACCTAGTTGCTTGGTACCTTGAAATAACTGCTTCCCATTCAGGCTGACGGTTCGCAATAGCTCTGATTTGCTTCTGTGCCTACCGGCCATCACCTATCAGTCACAGAACTCACTAATCCACAGCCCTCTGCAGTTTGGTGCTGGACAGACCTGATTCTTTTGCATGAATGTGACATTCTAATTCTATATACTTACTTTCACTTCTGTTCACTTATGAGTCCAGTCTGGTGCTACATTATGTTTTTAGAGAGGATTTATAATTTAGTAAGAAGATATAGATAAATAGCAACAAAATACTTGACTGCTCAACATTCTCTATATTTAATCAGACACCAAGTCTCATCAATTCCATTTCTGAAATTCTTTTTTCTTCCATTCCCATCCCCTCCAAACTCACTTTCACAGTCTGAATTTTGGTGCCCAGCATTTTGTAATGGACTCCCTGATTTTTAGCCTCTCTTCCCAGCAGCCTGCACTTCACACTATTGCCCATTATCTTTCTAAACTCAGCTGAACCGTTCACTCCTTGTTAAGAGACTTCCTGTGGATACACTGTCTATAGTTGGTGGGATCTAGTAATGGATTTCAGGTGGGCTGCAGAGGCTCAGAAACTTTATGCAACATCTTGGGCATGTGTGTGTTATTATACTTCTGGAAAGAGGATTCATAGTTTTCATCAGGTTTTCCAAGAAAGACAAAGAACCATTGGTTATAGGATAAAGTCCAAATTGCTAGAGTGGCAGACAAGACCCTTTCTAACCTGAGCCTAAATCAACATTCTAGATTCATTCCTGCTGCTTCTGATCATACATGCCCTCTGTGCTGCAGGAACAGGTCCCTGCTTCTCAGTCACACGAGGTCCTGTGTGGATCTCTGGTGCTCTGTGTGTGATCTTGCTGTTGTCTAGATCCCCCTCCTCCTCATCTTCTGCATATCTTTTTAATATCTTCAACTTGTGTGCTCCTGTTCCTGCTTGAAGATGCAGCTACCATGCCATCTTCTAGAGAAACTGCCTCTAACCTCGAGGTAGAATCAACCTCTGCCTCTCCTGTTTTGAACATATTTCTAGGACTTCATGCATCTGGTTAGTTTGTTAATCGCTGCATTGTACTTGTGGACACACCTAGCTCCAGAAATGTACTGTGTTCCTTAAGGGCACAACCAAGATAAATGTGCCTTTGAACCCCTGGTGCCTTGTAGAACAACACATATGTAGTCAGATTCAGTGAATATTCATTGAATGAATAATTAACACAAAGCAGGTTAGGACAAGTTGCATTGAAGACCTAATGGCTGTCAGCTTTTGGTCTTTTTCATATACACTTACATATACTTACTTAAGAGTGGGGGGAGGAGACATGCAGACACTTCAGATAAGCAAAGGAATAGGACAAAAATAAATCTGACCCATGGAGGGAAGGTGATCCCATTTCTGCTTTTTCACATTTCTTTTTATGCCAACTCTAAATTTATCCAAAATGTTTAAAGCTGAAAAATGCTTAACCTGCCACATCTTGCCTTAATTTAACCTAATCCAAGCCCTAGATGCCTGTCTGCCAAAGCACCCTTCTCACTGAGTAAACAATAGTCAGTCCTTAGCCTATACTTGGGCAGCTTGCTTTTTGGAGTTGAGTGTACTGGGATGAGGAGGGGCAACACAGGGGAGGCAGTCCTGACTTAAAGATACAGGCCACCACCAAGGAAGGAATGAACACTTATTATGCTGTATTTTAATGAATTCAAAAATTAGTGTAGTGTAGATGATAGAAGTTGAGCAGAACTAATTAGGAGAAATAGAAGTAAATTTTGACATGAGTTTTAAAAGAATAGTTCTAGACTTGGAATAACAGATTCCAGTAAAAAATCTAAAAATTAAAAAAATGGAGCTTTGATGTTAAAGGAAATTCACAGAAACAAAATATTAATACGAAGCCATGGAAGACATGAATTAGGTGACAGTCAGCTCTATATCCAGGCATAGGATCTGACACAGACATAAATGTTGAGTGGATGTTTATGGCTTAACTGATTTTTTTTTTTAACTTTTAAAATGTTTTAGAGACTGAATATGGATAATGTTGGTGACAAAAACTTTTAAGCAAGGACACAGTTGGGGCAACAGGATTTGGTTATTGTGGTATTTTTGCTTTTTGCCATTATTGTATTTTAGGCAACTAAGCTAGCTGTGCTTCAGTTTACTCACCTCTATTAGAAGGAATTTTGGCTAGATAATTTCTAAGATACCTCTATCCTTATGAATGTCTCAGACTGTGAATTAACTTATTTCACTTAAGCATATTTCCAAATCAGAATTTGGGGGGGGGTGGTAAAAGGAGTACTCTACAATGAACTACATCTGTAGCCCTTTATTTTTTATTTTATTTACTTATTTATTTTTGAGACAGTCTCACTAAATTGCCCAGGCTGGCCTCCTGCCTCAGCCTCCTGAATTGCTGAGATTACAGGCATGCACCACTGCACCTGGCTTCCAAATCCGTTTTCTAATCTTGTACACTGGTACATGAACGTTTGCTTGGCTTAACTCACAGAGTCATTATAAAGATTTGTTTAAATGAAAGTGTCAATATATGAAAGAGTATTGAGCAGTGCAATTGCTAAAAGACATACAAGTAGAGTTGGTCCTATGATTTCTGCCCTAGAAACAAAACAG
Organism: Aplodontia rufa; assembly: GCA_004027875.1. Classification (NCBI taxonomy): domain Eukaryota; kingdom Metazoa; phylum Chordata; class Mammalia; order Rodentia; family Aplodontiidae; genus Aplodontia; species Aplodontia rufa. Next base: position 11,805 of record PVKS010016160.1, read on the forward strand.
TTTAGAAATAAATCTTACAACAGAGAATCTGTACTGGGGACTCCCTTTCTTTACATACACAATTACCTGCACCCAAAACCTATGGCAAAGCCTAAAGAAACTTCTAAATAATAAAAGAAATGTTAATTATACTCTGTAATTTTTATTAATGTGTACTCTCTTTGAAAATAAAGAAATACTTGTAAGCAAAAGTTTCCCAAATGATGGGCTAAAAGTGAGCTTTGTTCAGTGGTTTTCAGTTTCTGTATGATTCTAGCATTAGCAGACAGTATCTTTGATGTTTCTCTGTAATGGGGTTCTCAACAATCTCCATGATATACTTTCTTTTGTATCAAAATGGAAACTCTTATTGTGGTTCTCTATTATAAATTAGTGATAAAAATACATACACATGTACATATATATGTATATATGTAGATTTACATATATACTTTTCCACATATTTCACATATTGTCTTATATCAATAGCAATTGAGAGTCAGGTACTATTAACTTAGTATAGCTATGCAAACTACAACAATAAGGCTATGAATTCTCTAGTAAATGAGTCTTTATTTCACAAACATAAGCGCTTACATTTTTTTCTTTAATCTTATGCACAGCAGATTGTAGATAAGTCCCTATATTTAGATCACTGTAAGAAAGATTTTGACTCTCTAAAAGGTCAATTGGTCCATTATAATTTGTCCTCATTATCTGTAAACAGTACAAAGCTACTTATACTGAGATGGGAAATATAATGAGGGACAAATATAACCAGTCATCTCTTCCCAGTGATGTTCAACAGAAGTACTAGTGGTTTTGAGCTAAATTCCATGAACTGAGCATTTATTAAGAGAGAAGGACAGTGAGAGAGAGAGAGAGACAGAGACAGAGACAGAGAGAATCAATTTTTATTGAGTTCTTCACATGGCTTTCGTTGCTCTGACACTTACATGGGTGCTGGGATTTGAACCTGTGTGCTCGTGTGTGCTGGGCAAGCACTGTAATTGCCAAGCCACTGCTCCAGCCCCAACTGTTAGCATCTTAAAAATCATAACTGAAAAATAACATTAAGTATTGTATATATGGGAAGTAATAAAATATCCTATCATCTGTAAATTAAATGACAATGTCAAGGAACCATGAGTCAAACCATTTAAAAATGTTTATCAGCATATAAAACATAATACTGTATTTGTGATTCTTATGTGCCTTCTCAGTGTGCAAAAAGTAGAAGCAAATACTTTGAGAATTTATAAAGCTTAATTTTTACTTTCAGCATGTGAAATTTTGAATCTGAAATAGTCCAATAGAAGAAAAGAGAAGTCACAGAGATCAATCTGCACAGCTACAGACATCTGATTCTTCACAATTTTTGTGATAGGGTATGGTAAATTACTTAGGGGTTCACTAAGTTGCTAAGACCGGCCTCGAACATGTGATTCTCATTCCTCAGCCTCCTGAATTGCTGGGACTAGATAGCCATAGAAGAAATAAATCCAGATCCCTATCTCTCACCCTGTACAAAAATCAACTCTAAATGGATCAAAGTCCTAGGAACAGAAAGCTTGCAGCTGTTATAAGAAAAAAAATGGGGGAAATACCTCACCATATAAGCACAAGCAAACACTCTCTGAATAGGACCACTATAGCTCAGGGGGGAAAAAAGAGCAAAATTAATAAATGGGATGGCATCGAATTAAAAAGATTCTGTATTTCCTGCAAAGGAAACAACAGTGCAGAGACGACCTATCAAATGAAAAATATTTGCTAGCTACTCTTGTTACAGAGGATCAATATCCAGAAAAAAAAAAAACCAAACCCAAAACTTTCAATACTATGAAAACAAATAATTTAATCAATAAATGGGCAAATGAGCTGGACTGAAACTTCTCAAGAGAAGTATAAATGATCAAGAATTATGTGAACAAATGCTCAACATCTCTAGCCATCGGAGAAATGAAAACCAAAACTACACTGAGATTCCATCTCCACCAGACAGGATGGCAATCATCAAGAATACAAATAATAATAAGTGGGGAGGATGCTGAGGAAAAGGAACTCTTACACACTTTGGTGGGGGATATAAATTGGTGCAGGGACTATGACAATCAGAATAGAGGTTCCTCAAAAAGCAAACAACAGAGTTATCATATGATCCAGCTATACCACTCCTTGGTATTTATCCAAAAGAATCAAAGTCAGCATATATATGTGCATTCCCAGGTTTGTCACAGAATAATTCACAAGTGGTGAAATCAGCCTCGGTGTCTGTCAATGGATGATTGGATAAAGAAACTGTGGTCTACATACACAATGGAGCTGTATTCAACCATAAAGAACAAAATTATGCCATTTGTAAGAAAATGAATGGAACTGAAGACCATAAAATTTGAGTTTAATTAATCAGATTGAGAGAGAAATGCATCACGCTAAATCTTTAGAGTAGAGGAAGGGGACCAAGGGAGTGACCAGGGGAGAGTAAAGGAATGAAATTGATCAAACTGTTTTCATGTCTATATGAATATGCAACAAGAAAACCCACCATTCTATATAAATGGTATGTAGCAATTTTTAAAATTTTTTATATGCTTTTGTATATATAAATAGTAAAAAAAAAAGAAATTTTGAGTCTGTCATCTTTGTTTTCAGCAAGAATTGCTTTTCCTTCAGCATCATTCAATATTATTTAACAAGGAATAATATTTATGTGCATTCCATTAACTATGCTTAGCAATATGAAACATTAATAGATTAATGTCTAAAGTAGTGTTATATTCCCTAAAACGCCACAGGAATATATTAAATGGATCTTGGCCACAGACAATGGAGAGACTGCTGAGGTGCACCCCAGGCATCTTTTTTAAAGCCTGTTTTGTAATAAGCAGAGCCAGGGAAGGTGCTAAATCATGGTTACTACCCCATTTGCCTCACAGCCTTGCTGTCTCTGATGTTGGGCTTCAGAAATCAATTTCACACACCGCTGCTATCAGCGTTCTTTGAGCTATTAAGACGAAAGCACTTTCTCCTCTTTTTATTAAAACCAAGCTCACTTTTATCTCTTCGCTCCCTCTCTGCTTTCCTGCTTTTCCTTTCACTTCTGAGCTTCTTGAAAGGCTAATCCACATCCACTGAACCCACTTCCTCGATGCCCCCAAATTCCTTGACGTTTTGCAATCTGGCTTCTGCTAACCATTTGACTGGCGTGGCTCCTCTGCAATTCATCCAGGTCCTGTAACTTACCACATCCTATGACCTTCCCTCACATCTTGCTGTGGAATATGCTCCCCTGGCTTCCTGGCAGTGAGAACTTGCTGCTCCCACCCGCTGCCCTTTCTTACTCATCCTGACTAGGAAATGCCAGAATCCCCTGAGGTTCTTTCCCTGAGCCCCTGCTCCTCTCTCCACGTTCCTATTGACCTCATCCACTTTCTCCATCTTGTTGCACCCTCTTCTCTTTGTAGATGATTTACAAATCTGTACCTGTTCCAATCTTCAGGATACCATTTCCATTTACCTGAACACCTTGTTAGAACTTTAAACTCAACATTTTTAAATCCAAACTCAACGTCTGGACTCCTTAGCAATGCTTCTGCCTAGCACAATTATGAACATTGCCATAAAACAGTTTCCTTGGCTCAAGGCTCCTTCTTCCTCCACCCACCCTGCCCCCTACATCCACCTGCCCACCCTCACACAGGCATATAAATAGTTTCTTGTATTGTATATTTATGTTTTTGTAATGTACCTCCTCTCTGGTGCCTCTTTTCCATTTTTTTCTGCTACTGCCCTAATGCAGAATCTTCTTCCTGCTCTCATGGACAAGATACACAAATGATCTCGTAGCCCTGGCCAGGGCAGTTCCTCTGCAGCATGGCTCTCCATGTGCCCAGACACACACAGCAAAACATCTGCAGATAAGGTTGAAATGATAGACTGGGGTAGGGCTGTGAGTTTGGGCTCAGAGATTGGTCTTTGAGTAGACTGACAGCTGGAGCCAATGAAGGGTTTTGGGCTGGGCACGATATGATTGAGGTTTTACAGTTTTTGAAGTATTTCCACATATTCATCCATTTGATCCTCATAATGCTCTTAGGAGGCACTGCAGGTGTATGGGCATTTCAGTAAAAGAAGAGAATGGAGAGTTGCTGTAAAAAGGATAAGCAAGAATTCATCTTACAACATTTCCTCAACCGATAAGATGGACTTAGACTCTCTCCATGTTCTGATGAAGTCAGGGGGATATGGAAGGGTAAGGGCAAGTCGTCCAGACAGGAATTAAGGTCAGCTAACTGAGGAGAGCAGTAGAAAGTGAGACCAACCAGTTAAACTGAAAAAGGAATCTTAATAAAGGAAAATAAAGATCAGACGACTAGTAAATGAAGAGGACTGGATAACCTTAGTATGTTTTATTTTGTCCCTTCAAATCTGTCACAGAAAGATTCTAATTTCTATCTTGTACAACATGGTTTAATATGTCCACAGTTCCCATTTTCAAATCAAAAGCTCACACATTCAAGTGGACAATAGATTATATTACAGATCACATTACATCTACTAACTGGAAGAACTTTGAAGGTCTCTGTGCACATGTTGTCACATGAAGGACAATCACATTCACATTATGCATTTTAATTCTCCCTTTCTCAATATACATATAATTTACAAAGCTTATTCATATCATCTAGATGAGTTATTGGAACTGGTATATTACCCCTATTCTAGGGGAAAGGACCCTTAAGCTTTGGAGATATTTTAGGAAGGGGTTACTGTTTCCCTACTCAGAACAAGTGTACCTGAATCTCTTAGGGAGGGTGGGGAGGCTGGTGGCTGCCTAATAGTTTTAATTGTACATTTTCAAGGTAATTTTGATGCAGAGGAGGGTTGAGAATCCTGAATGAGTGAATTCCCAGGATGGATGACTCTTTCGAGCTGACCTTCATCTTTATTCTTCTTATACTTCCTGGTTTCAATGGACTCCAGACATCCCCTCCCAAATTAAAAAGGAATCCCAGCTTTTCTTCTTAGTCCATTCTTTGAGATTGCATGGAGGCTGTAGTTTCTAGAAAAAGCTGTCAGCTCTCTTGAATCCAGGAAAAAAATAAGACATTGATTTCTGAGACTAGGGTAGAAAAATTTCAGCCTTACAGGGAGGGAATAATAGCAATTGCTGATGTTAATGAAGATCTGCTATTATGCTAAGTACATTGCATGAATCATTTTAATAAACTTCACAATAATCCTTGAGGTAGACACTATTGGCGAAACCTATTTAACAGGCAAGGGGTTGGGGCATAGAAAATCATAGGAATGGTTCACTGGTGGAGCAAAAATATGAAACCAGGCCATCTAGATCAAGAGACATTGCTCTTAACCACTATTCTATTGGTTACCAGGTGTTGGTATATATCAGAATCACCTGGAGGGCTAATAGAATAGGCCCTGACTTGATGAAGTGGGCTGGGTCTTTAAATTTTAACAAATTTCCAATTGATTCTGATACTTGGAAAATGGCAGGAGCCATTGCACTACACTGTACTTGCTTACAGATAAGGAAACTGAGGCACACATAGACTTAAAAAGGAGATCCAAAGCACAGGGCTTTGACCTTGGTAGGGGAAAGAACAAAAGATAAGCTCAATGTACAAACCCTCTCCAGTGCTTCATTCAGGAGAGGCCAACAAAGGCAGGAACCATATACACTAAAAGGTGCTGAATAGGATGGAGGGAGGGTTCCACAATCACATTTCTAGTCTAAATCTTAAGCCTAAATTGCTCCCATCAGTTAGAATTTGGAAATATCCTGGTACAGTATCCCATCAAATCTAAGATGCCATAGATTGAGTCACATTATTATTTTATGTGGCATTATAATTTTCTTAGAAATCCCACCCACTAAACTATGACTTGCTATCAATTACAAGATGCATCCACATTTTTTATTAAGAAATTTATTTGTTGAACAATCAAACATGCTTCTAGTGAAAAATATAATGTATATATAAGTTCTGAATGTTATATTTACTCCCTTAAGATCTCCCCCCCAATTATCCACCCTTATCCCTCCCCCTCCCTCCTTCCCAAAACATCTCTACAAATGCCTTAGGTTGTATGTCATTATAACTTTTCCGAATTTAAATCATGAGAATTGACCTCCTTTCTCAATGGCCAGGGTCTAACTCCAGCCTCCACAGTTAAGTGAAGACATTTGACCCTTGATTCTCTGGGTTATGCTTATTTCACTCAGCTCATGATTTCTTCCATAGCCATCCATTTACCTTCAAAGGCTGCAACATCATTATTTCTAATTGTTGAGTAAAACTCCATGGTATTTATGTACCACAGTTTTTGGATCCATTCATCCAGTGAGGGACATCTGGTTGTTTCCATAGTCTAGCAATAGTAAACTGAGCTGCTATGAACATAGATATTGCTGTGTCACTGTAATGTGCTGATTCTAAATCCCCTGGAAAAATACCCAGGTGTGGAATAGCAGGATCATAAGGTGGACTCATCCCTAGTTTTTTGAGGATTCTCTACACTGCTTTCCAGAGGGGCTGTACCAGTTTGTAACTCCACCAACAGTGTGCTAGTGTACCTATCTCTCCACAACCCCTCCAGCATCTATTATTGTTTCTTCATTTTTGCCAATCTGACTGGCATGAGGTGAAATCTTAATGTAGTTTTTATTTGCATTTCTCTGATTACTAGTGATTTGGAGCACTTTCTCATGTATTCATTGGGCTGATCAATGTTCTCTGTTGAGAAATTTCTATTTAGTTCTTTGGCCCATTTATTGATTGGGTTGTTTGTGTTTTTGAAGTTGATTTTTTTGAGGATTTTGTAGATTCTGGATATGAGGCCCCTGTCAGAAGAATCACAGTCCATGATTCTCTCCAATTCTGTAGGAACCCTCTTGACTAATTTGATTATTTCCTTGGCAGTGCAAAAGCTTTTTAGCTTCAAAGGCTGCAAAAATCACTGATTTTTGACTTTACTTCCTTAACTTTAGAGACATGTTGAGAAAGTCTTTGCCTACTCCCAAATGCTGAAGTGTTGGGCCTAATTTTTCTACCATCAGGTGCAAGGTAGCTAGTTTAATTCCAAGCTCCTTGATCCATTTTGATTTGATTTTTGTGCAAGGTGAAAGATAAGGGTCTAATTTCAACTTTCTGCAAGTGGCTGACCAGTTTGTCCAGCACCATTTGTTGAAAAGGCTCCCTCTCCTCCACTAATATTTTGTCCCCCTTTGTCAAAAATCAGATGCTTAAAGATTTGTGGGTTTGTTTCAGGGTCTTCTATTCTATTCCATTGGTCTTCATTCCTATCGTGATACCAGTACCAGATGCATCCACATTTTAAAGTCAGAAAAAAACTGTATCTCAGGAACGATGAAATACGGTACAAGCTGTGAACTCCCATGAACTTGGTTCTAAAACTGTGGAAATCACTCAGCACATTGGAGAGGCTCTTGCCAGAAGAGGCCAAAACACAGTTCAAGCAACATGGAAAATAATCTGTACTGCATATTTTAATATGATTTGTTTGCTATAACAATTGAATATCACAGACAAAAACTAGAGAAATTCACACCACCTTTTAGATTTTAACACTCAGTTTTCTTATCAGTAAAGTGGGTTGGGGTGAAGCTTATCTAACACATAAACAAATAGCACAATAGTTGGCACTTACTAGGAGGCTTAAAATCACAACCCCCCCCCCCCATTGCTTTGCTAAGTCTACAGAGATTTTTATGTTGTTCTAGTCAGTTTTGAGGGAGATGGAAGGAAAGTCAAAATAGCAGATATCCAAAATTATTAAGAAAGAAGGACCATATGATTTAAAACATAAATACTTGTTTGATGTTGTTCCAAAGTAAATCTGTTACGAGGTGAGGGCAATCTATAATCAGGTTCATACTAACGCTGCATGAAGAGCCATATGTAACTACAGACTATTTGTTCATAATTAGAAGAAGAAATTATATACACAAAGGATTCTAGTGACTGGTGAAAAATCTGACTCCTTAGCAATTGGATTCATGAAGAATTTATGTTTCATTTAACTCACACTTCTTTAATAAAACTTGTGAAATCACTTTTTTTCAGTCAAATTATGTTTTTCATATAAAATGATGTGGCAATCTCTGAAATTTTAAAGTTGTCATTTTATACTAAAATGGCTTCTTTTTTCTGAAGCTCACAATGAATGTTTAATCAGGACAGATAAATGTAGACCCTTAATGCCACATCTTTTATTGAAGTTTCGGCTGCTTTCCAAGGGAGCTATATGTGTGGAGCCCACATTAGGCAATCTCAATGTCTGTGAGAATTAGAGCAAAGGTATTTTCTGGTGTCCCAAAGAAAGATCCATAATTGTGACGTGAATCTGAAGGGTTGAATGGGGCACTGATTGATGAGAGAATGGATACATGACCACACACCAGAAACTACTACAGCTTCGGAGTGCAATAATCATGCAGAGGCGCAAAAGTGACCCCATGTTATGGACTTTGTGTCACATAAGTGGAAAGCTTTCAAAAGACACAGGACCGCCCCTTTGACATACCCTTCATTTATTTTGAACATTCCCTGAGAGTGAATAAAGGGTTAAGTTTAACAGTGTGCTGAGCTTTTCAGAAGGGCTGGGCCTGAATTCATACTTTGCTGAGTAACAGAAAGTTCTTCACCTTTTAGGATACTCATACATTTGCTTCTCCCAAAGGCCTTCCACAATTTGGAAAAAATAATTCTAGCACAAGGTCACAATTTTTTAACAAGGATGCTAAGAAAAAATATTCACTCTCCATCTATAATCACAGTGACTTGGGAGGCTGAGGCAGGAGGATCATAACTTCAAGGCTACACTCAGCAACTTAGTGAAAGTCTGCCTCAGTTAAAAAAAAAAGTGTGGGAGTGGGCTGGGGGTGTGGCTCAGTGATAGTATGTTCCTGGGTTCAATCCCAGGTTAAAAAAAATTCATTCACACATTTCTTTATTCATCAAGCATCCATTTAGTACATCCTGGGTGTCTAGTCTGGCTCTTTTCTAAGTCCTGGGACCTAAATAATCCTAGCATAGATAGTAGGAGCTATGAGAAGCTTGGAAGCCTCCAGAGGAAGGCCAGGGGAGCCCAGAGGAGGTGTTTCCTTTTGGTAACTATGCAGCCTTATAGCCAGACTTTACTCCTCCTGTTCAGCACTACTACTGCTCCTACAAGCTTCCTGCCAGTTGAGGGGCAATAATTTTGTAACTTTCAGCCTCCATTTTCCCGGGCTCTCCACTGCATGTGGCCACCACAGCTATCTTTCTAGAAAACCAACACGGTCAAACCTCTTGCAAACGGCCTGTAGAGCCCTGAATGACCTGACTGTGCTCCAGCTGTCAGGACTTCCTCACTGTTCCCTGCAGTCACCTCTCCACCCCTTCACCTGGGTCTTGCCCACCTGGTGCCTCTACCAATACCCCTTCTTCCATCATCTCTGCCTCCTGTCCTAGATGGAGCCTGGGACATTGCAGAGAGCATGGTTTGAGTTCCTTGCTTCCTTCCTTATACTGCTAGAGCAACTCAGGCTCACTCAGTGTTATCTTTTTAAACTTGCTTTAGTGACTGTGAGCTTCCAGGGTCTTGTTCATCTTTGTATCTCAAGGATACTGGCTGGCATAGAGCAGGCAAGTCCATGACAAAGTTTTCACTGATACATAGAATAAGGGAGAGATAAGGACACTGGTTAGTTTTCCATACAGCTATATTTAGTTCTTTCTTCTAAAAATGTATCTGGAACTTTGGCTTCTCAAATGGCCTTTAATTTCTTCCATGAGTAAAACAGTAGTAGAGTTGGGAGAAGAATGGACTCTGTGTTGGAGTTTGTACCTGACACTGCTAATTGAGTGACTTGGGCATATAACCTCTCCTTGCCTCAGTTTACTTCTCTGTAAGATGGGGAAAAATTGTAATGTTATGAGAATTAGATAATTTAATATATGGAAAGTGTTTCTTATGCTGAAGCAACCATGTTCTTTAGTATTTAAATATTGTTATTTTACTTGCAAAACTATAACCAATAGAAAAATAAACATTAAACTTTATTAATATCCTAAGGTAACAGAATACAAAATTTTGAAAATTTGTGCCTCTTTTCTACAACTTCTGCCCACCTGCAAACGATTCCTTCTGTGTTTTTGAAATTTGAGTGATCTATGAAATCCAAAAGTCTGAAATTTGCTTTTTGAAATTATTTACAATTCTAACATGGCCATAAACCACTGGATGAGTTTCTTAAGGTCCTGGAACCTGCAGGCAAGGCAGTGCTGCAAGTATCTCTGCTCTGTGCCACCAAGCTGAAGTTGACAAACCTTCTGAGGGAACCCTCTGTCATTAGCATTCTACAGGGGCCACTTGGCCTTTTGCTCCCTTGAATGAGGGGCTGGTTTAAAGGTTTCCCTGCTTAAGCATAGCTCTAAGATTGAAAAGACAGGTGTTTATGTATCAAATAAACACAGATGCAGAATAATAACTCATTGAGCTTAGGTTTCAGTATTACTGAAAAAGATGACTTCAGGAAAAAAAAAACAGAAAAAAAAAAGTATAGTTCAAAAACATGACCTTAAATATAAATCTTTAGAATCAGAGTTTTTCTAACACATTCTTTCTTGAATCACTATAAATAGTGAATTAATGTGTCTATTTCTTTAGGCAGAGACCCCTTTACATCAGCAATAGTTAAATATACAGTTTAAAGAAAATAATATCATGACAGCAACATAAAACCATTAGAAAGTGCTGGCCAATTAATTCCTGTCTTCCCCACCTCTGTCCTAAATTCTTTGTGATAATATATCCAGAAAGATCCATCTTTAGAACCATGTCTATTTTGTTTGACACAGTATACCTAGCACCTAGCATAGTGCCTGGTATACAACAGGCCTTCAAGGAATATTCTGCTTGGCACTGAGGGATAGGAGGGAAGCTAACACTTCTCATGGACCTACTGTATGCAAACTCCTTATGAAGTTATTTTCATATATCCATTGCCAAATTATTCACACTTTTCACTGATGCAGAAATAACAGAAATGACACCTTACTGCTATGACACAGGAAGAGAGAGAAGCTTTGCAGATTTTAGTCCCCTGTTCTTACCAGGTCACCTTAATGCTATAACCCAACAATCATCCCTGATTTTTAACCCCGGATTGTTTTTCAGTAACTTTCTTTGCTCCTTTCTGCATGTAACATCGCAACATTCCAACCCCTCTCTAATAAGTCCAGCTTGATGGCTCTTATGTCCTTAGGAGCCACACAGTACAGTAAAAAGGGAATGAACTCAGTGGAGAAAGACTGAAAGGGAAAAAAAAATCCAGATTCTGTGATTAGGATCCCACTTGGTGTTCCTGGCAAATCTGACTCAAATCTTTTGCAAACATTTATATTTTAAATTAAATTATCTGTAAAATGAAAGGGCTAGAAGAGGCAATTAATTCATTTATTCAAACAACAAACTTACATTAAGCACTCTGTGTACATGAAATTCTGCCTGCTTCCAGGGATACAAAGATATCCAAGTCAAAATAACACCCAACTCCTGCTTCCAAGAGATTCTTGTCAACTGAGGCCACGTTCTATGCACCTCAAAGATTCCCTTTAATTCTAAAATACCATGGATATATGGCCTGGCGATTTAAATGCTATTTAGTTAACTCTAACAGTAAATTCAAAACATGTTTGTTATCTCAGGGCAGCTACAAGCCCCAAATGAAAAGTAAAAGTGTGTGGCACATCAGGGAAATTTATTAGATTGCAATGACCGATGGCTATAACAACTATAATGAAAGAACAGGCAATTTCTGAAAACGTTCCTTCCAAATCTCACTTCAGCACCTGAACAGTAGGAGTTCTTATTGTTTCCATACCCTTTTTCATTTCTGGTTCTATTGATGAAGTACAATATATGAACAATACATGTACGGACTTCAAATGGTGACTTGAAATTATTGCTGGCAAAGTAGGTGGAGAAATCGGACACCCGACCATACTTTACTATGAGAACAAAGTGAAGGATATTTATTTTATTGGACAGTTTGAATTTATTATAGATTGCTCACAATTTCCTGTCTCATTTCTTTAGTGCTCTTGGAATTTATGTCAGGATGTCTTAGGTTATCACACTCCTTCGTCCCAACATTTATGCCAATAGTCCAAATTGACTTAGAGAAAGTCCCCAGACAAAAATTGAAGGGGAAAATACCCAAAGCTTTAGTTGGAGAATGGCAGAAGCTTTGGAAAAAATCTGAAAAAGCAATGAAGATGAAAATGGAAACTCTGTGAAAATTAATGTAGTGTAGAATTGGCGAACATACCACTTATTTCTTTAAACAAATAGAAGAAAGAACCCGCTCATGAGGTGCACCCAAATAATTCACAGGTGGTGAAACTATTAGAGTCCAGCAATTTCTTGCCTCAGAAGTGGAATAAATCTGCATTATAAATGGCATATGCCTCACACACATGATCTTTCTACTATTCCCTTTCTCTCTACCATCTTCTTTTCAATGCATGAGGTTATTTTGGTTTTACTGTAATTAAATTATTTTAATAAGAACTTTAGGTAAAACTCTAATAGGGAATGGGAGATGCAACCTACTATAGTAATTGCACTTACAGACATATCATTCAAAAGACAATGTGCTTGTTTTTTGTATGGATTTTGGATTTTGCAAAGTTAATACAATATAGTAAGAATGTAAGACTGAAGTCTGTCATGATGTCCCAGTAATAGTGGGCAGGTGAATACTCCCTAGATAATAGTCACATATAATGTTCATTCTCACACTGATAAAAGTTTGCTTTGAGAAAAGTTTTTCCCTCTGAAATTAATCTTAACTAAGAGAGAATTATAATGTGTTTTGTTGTACAAATTGGTATTTTCATCTATAGAAAATGTAAAAGTAATTTTTAATGTTTGATGTCAAATAGTGACTGATAATATTCATGGAAATAACATTTCTATGAATAATTGTGGGAAGCCATAATTTACATTCACAAATAAACAATAACATTAAATAAATACCATCTAAGTATGTACAGAAGATTTATTTATAGGATGAAGCAGCTTACAGGGCAAGTGAAAATAATAATGTCCAGCATAGAATTCTTGCCGACAGAAAAGGTATTCTTTGGAAAATTTAAAAAAAAATACAACAAAATGTTTAAAAAACTACGTAGCTCCTCATTGCAAGGGCTATGTCTTTATCTCCCATGGAGCTTTCATCTGTCTCTAGTAGAGCTTAGCTTCATATTGTGTAGACAGTTGGGCATGGACAAAGATTTTCATGCAAGTGAAACTAATTACTTGAAGTGTTATTGCACTTTTAAAAATTTATCTTGTAGAGAAAGAGAGTGACAGTGAGAAAGAGAGAATCAATTTTATTTAGTTTTTCCTGTGGCTTTCGTTGCTTTGACACTTTGTTGTGTACATGGTGCTGGGGTTTGAACTTGTGTCCTTGCACATGCCTGGCAAGGGCTGTAACCACTAAGCAACCACTCCAGCCCTGTATCATTGTATTTTTGAGTTTATAATATACTTTGGCATTTAATGGTGCCTTTCCCTCTTTTCAGTCCCCTGGGGAGTTAGATGGACTGGGAACAGTACATGAACGCACACACAGGAATTGTGTGACGGGCCCAGAGCATGGAGCTGGAATCAGATGGTTATATTCTAAACCCCGAGCTTTCTCAGGACACTGCTATGGTAAAGGTATGATATAGTGTCCTCCAAGGGTTCCTTGTGATTAGAGTCCTGGACCCTGGGAGGTGGTAAAGGAAGGTGGGACCTTTAAGAGGTAGGGCTCATGGGAGGTGCTTAGGTCACTGGGGGTGTGCCTACAGAAGGACCATGGAATGCCAGGCCCTCTTTCAGCCCCTAGTGCAAGCTACAGTTCTGCCTGCTCCCTGCACACTCTCGCCATTGCTCTCCATGCCATGAAGAAACGCAGCCAAGAAGTGGCCCTCACCACAATGCCTGTGCTATGCCATTTGGACTTCAAGTCTCCAAACCTGTGAGCTAAATAAACCTCTTCTCTTATTAAGTTAGCTGCCTCAAGTTATTTTATTATCATGACAAACAGCTGATAAATACAGAAACCTCCAAGAAAAATATGTCAAAGATAGTCTGAGACTGTGTATATCGAAAAGACATGTTTTACTTTCTCTGCTGCTGAGAAAAACATTTCTCTGGCTATTTTTCTCTTTGACTGTTGCTTACTCCTTGATTTTCAGATATTCTGTTTTGGAGCAGTTTCAGTAGGACACCTAAGGTTCTGCTTCTCAGTGTCTCTTTCTCCTGTCTTTGTCTTCTCCTTGCATCTGTATGGTTCTGTGCCCTTGTCTGGTTATTCAGTCCTGCTTGGTTCCAGGAGATTCCAGATGGTTTACTATAGCCCTGCCTCTTTTGGTTTCTTTCCTGATTACTTATCCCTCCTCTACTTGCTTGTGGATTCTATGTTTGAAAAACTGAACCATTTTCCTAGGCCTTCCACTTGGCATCTCTGCCATTCCTTAGAGCTCTGAAATTCTGTTCTGGACTCTCTAATCTGGCAGGCAGGTGAAAAGAGAGTACTTGATGCTTGGAGGATCACACAGAAGGGACAGGCCTAGGAGTGCCACATGTCATGCCTAACTGTCCTCCACAGGCCAGAACTGGATCATACAGCACCATCCAGTCATGGGGCACAGTGGGAAACAGAGTTTATCTTTTTGCTCACTAGTAAAAAGAAATGAGTTTTAGTGAGACCATAACTCCGTCTCTGATAAAATGAGAGTTTATAAATACTTTCAAGTTTTATAAAACTTAGCTAATGTAATATCATGTTCTTCCTAAGGACAAATTTTGTGAAAGGAAAAATATTTGAGAACTTAATAGATAAAAATATCAGAAACATGCATGCATATTGATTCCTCTAACTGACAACAGTAAAAGAAATCACTGTTAACCATGTGGCTATGTGAGAGAACTGGGGAGAGAGGGAAAGAAACACAAAATATATCTTTTGAATTTCTCAGTCTTTTTAACTTGGTCATATCAGAACTGGAAATAGTGAATTTCCCATTGAAAATGAATGATTCCATTACCCTTCCTTCTTGTACTTTACCCTCTTCTTCCGTTTTCGTGCCAAGTCTTTCTTATTTATCCACTTATTCATTCCCTCAACATTTAATGAGATCTAATTACCAGGCATTTGATAGAAATAGAAAGGAAAGCCTTTCTGCCGTCTCCCACAATTTTATAAGGAGGCTAGAAATATAAGTTAAGAGTGAGAAGTACAATGACAGAGGTACACGTCAGGTAGCACAAAAGCTAGAGAAAACTACGTATAAAATATTTTATTTTATTTTATTTTATTTTATTTTATTTTTAAAGAGAGAAACAACTTTATTGAGTTTTTCACATGGCCTTAGTTGCTCCAACACTCAGTTGTGTACGTGGTGCTGGGGTTTGAACCCGGGTCCTCGCGCTTGCCAGGCAAGCACCGAAACCGCTGAGCCACCGCTCCAGCCCCCAAGTATATATTTTAGACATTACAATTAATTATTGATACCTTCTGAAAAAAATAAAGTTTATCCATAGAACTATACCTTGGTAGAATTTGGGGTGGAAATAGTCAAACCCAGAAATTATGGAGTTTCTTTTAAGAAATGTTACAATTGGTTATTGAGAAAAGGTATATTTCTGTGACTGAATTAAAGAATATTAATGAATGGAGGAAAACAATAGATTTATAAATTCTGAGATTTTTGGAAATAAAATAAATGAGAAGCCAGAGGTCACTGCTGGCTGCAGACTAAGACTACATCTATTGGGGTATCTTCTCCATGGCCATAAAACCTTGAACTAACTGCCTTCCATGCTGGGTGCTCCAGTTAGCAAAGTAGAACAGTTAAGCTTTATTCAAGGTAGGTTTGAATCTTGAAGTTCGGGAATTGGGGAGATTTAGTCATTTATTTTTGAGCTCATGGAACGAAGGGGTTGATAGCAACAGCTCCCCCCAGTTAGCACGCAGGCTCCTCACACAGCTGTGTTGGCCTATTCAATTAGGATCCTTTAGGGCTTACATCACCTTTGGTATGCCAATCCTAAGCCGCTTATGAGCCAGTACTACCAATCAAGCCAAAATTCAACCACATGGTATGATTTTTATGATGTAGACAGAAAATGACATGAATTTGTCTCATTCTGGTAAAAACACAAAGTTTGAAGCCAGCCCTCTAAAAGAAGAAAATTAGTAACAGCAAGACTATAAAACTCGATTTAGACACATTTTCCTGTGATTATCTCAATGTACTTAACCAGTCGGTTATTCATGGAGATTCAAGAAATGCTCTCACTCAAGGAAAGACTCTGATCCTTATGCTACAGGAGGTCACCCCTGGGGCACCTTACTCATGAGACCATAGAAACAGTAGAATATACCAAGGAAAGGGCAGAATGAGACTTAGATACTCGAACCTGAGAAAGTGTCATTTCTGGAAACTGAAAGAAACACAAATTAAAGGCAGAAGTGTCACTTGACCGAAGAAACTGGACTATACAAATGAAGTCAGAAAACTGCAGAGTGAGGGAACCATGGGACCATCTCTGCAGATATCTCCTTCTCTCTCAATTTAGTTTATAAGTGTTTCCGACATCTGCATATAAAGGCAGTCTACTAGATGCTGCCGGAAGTGCAGAAATTTACAGGACACTGTATTTTCCTGGAAGAGTTTCAAATCATATTTTGATAAAGCCACAATAAAGGGGAGGACCCGAACACTAGGCCATGTCTCATCCTACTATTGTTTCTATGCAAAACACATTAAAATAAACTGAGTTTTATAAAGTGAGTAGCTTGTGTGTTTCACTGGTTAAAAAAGAAATCCACAAACTCTAACTTCAACTTTGATCTTAGGCTGAAAGAATGAACTTTGTGCCATTCCTGATTAGAGCAAGAGCCTAATCCTTGGTGTGTTAGGGATCCCTTTCCACTTGGGACACAAACAGGGACTAAAAATATTATAAAGGCACAACCACAAAATTCATCTATACATTCTGTCTCTCTCGCTCATAAGTCTTCACTATCCATAGAATCATTCAAGGAAAAACTCTGCTGGTGTAACAGGATTCTTCTGTGGTTCACTAGTGACCACTATTGGACATTCTTCCCTCAACTATATGAAGGGGTAGAACTAGCTGACATGAAACTAATAAGGGGGCCAGAAAGTGGTCCTGAGCAGACTAAAACACTAAAACAGGAGCTCAAGAAAAGAACAACAACGTTGTTGTTGTTTGTTTTTTGTTCACAAAAACATCAAGAAAACTGTTTTTAAATAAATACCTCACTGTGTTCTACTGATCGATGAAAAAATCCTTAAGACTGATTTAAAGACGATTAGGTAAGGGAATAAGAAATAGATGTAGAGGAAACTGTGATAGAGAAGTGCTTGTGCATGTGTGCGCTGGCGTGTGCACACACACACACTTGCTGTTGGAACAGGCCACAATCTGCTGTAAATAGGGATTTAACATTCATTCCACAAGCTAATAGAGCTTCTCGCCATCCAAGATAGATCCACTTAGATAATAGTGGAAGACAGTGCCAGAGGAACTGAAGGGAACAGGCTATTGTGTTTGACTAGTTTCCATGTATAAATTAGCAGAGAGAAGAAAAAGAAATCCAACAGAAAAACACATGTACTTTATTATAATTCCTAGTGTTACTTTTGCAACTCTCACAATAGCAGGCGAAAGAGCTTAAAACCACTGAAGAGAAACAAAAGGCAAATGCAAATTTGATTAAATGCCTTTCTGACAAGAAGTGATTTGACTTCAAGTGTAGATGGACACACGTGTCAATGGCCGGTCATGGTTTTTGCCACATTTCATTTGAGCTAAACAATTGAGACAAAAGAGGGAGAATGAGAAGAGGCAACAGGGTTCGCAAGATTGGGAAAGCCATCTTATGTAGCATAATTTGACCTGAATATCAAGACGAAATCTCTTGTTCATTACTACTATCCAACAGAGTCCAGGATTATAAAGGTCTCCAATGTGTGCACTGTGCATGAAAATATGGTGGTTGCCTAAAGTAGATACAAAAGGCCCTGGGACCTCATTCTCCCGGGAATAATGTTCCTGGAGGAAAGGATTTTTGACAAAACCAAGACTCAACAACATTCAGATGTGTACACACTGAGGAACCAAGTCACGATACAGATGATTTAGCTATCAACGAAATGAAGACTATTTTGATGTGGCAAAAACTGGAACTGTCACTATTCAGACAGGATGTTTTCCAATCAAGTTAAAAAGACCTTGGGAAATTGATTAAATTAATTCTAAGAGTAGATGGCATCTTGTGTCATGGAAAGAATATAGGAGAAACAAGTCCTCCAATTGAGTTTCTCTACCAAGCCTGAAGGTTGAGCTGATGAAGTCACTACAGGTCAGGCTAAAGTTCACTTTCTCTCAAGCCAATAATTAATTTTGGCTAATGGAGGTGGTTAATGAGCAAGTATAACATGTATTCACCATACTTTACATAGCTTTAACGGCCAAGATGATGCAAAAAAACAAAACAAAACAAAAAAACCCCTGCCTGTCTCCAACAAATACAGACCAACCCTCCTCATTGCTTCCATCACTGCCAGAAATCTTTACCACCATGGTGCAAAGCAAACAATTTATGTTTGCTCCATTATTTGACCTCTGGGTTCAAACATAAGCTTGCTCCTTCATCTGTAGAATGGGTTTTAAAGTGCTTTCTTTACGTGATGATTGTGAGGATTCACTGAAATGCTTTTCAAACAACTAGTCTAGCATTTGCCACCTTAAGACACAACACATGACAGCTCTTACTAATGCTGTTCTTGCTCTGCATGGGATGTATCGAGGCACACACTCAACAACCACTTTTTTTTCCTTGAATAACTTTCAAATTCACAATTCATTTAAACACAGGCATAAAACAAATCTGGGTTTGATTTCATTTCAACTTCATAATACAATTATTGTAATCCAAGCATGTGTTAAGTCCTTCTGAAATAAGCAAACTCTCCTTTTCTCCAATTAAGTCTAATTATATACTCAAATACATATATAAATGTAAGATATCAAAGAGGGACATAATGCATTTACCAAATGGGTAGGAAAACAACCTATTTCTGTGCAGGCGAGTATTACTACAGTATACTGAGATCATACTTCCATATGAAAATATAAAAAAAAGGTAATATGTACTGGTAATTTGCTTTATGATGCAATTTACTGGGGAAATAGCACACTCTTTAAAAAAATCACAAAGAAGGAAAGACGAGACAAACTAATGATGTATATAAGTAACACATCCCATATGGAAAAAATGAGACACCTTTCATAAATTGCTTGTTCCACAAGTCATAAAGCACACCTAAACATTCTGCTCTTTATATTCAACATAGTTAAAGCTTAGTCTACTCATGCTCAAAATTTCATTTGCCTTTAAGTGTCTATGAAAATATATTTCTATTTGTAAGGCAGCATTGTAATTTTTCAGGTGCAGTGATGCAAATTATTAAGATATGGGAATGCATAAAGTATTTAATCACTGTCTGATTACTCTATCTGATGAATCTTCCTGGAGCTTTTCGATCTGTACCAAATGGCTTTCTTCAAAATTACAGTGCAGATCAAATTTGTCAGAATCAAAGCTGAACAAAATATTCTTTCCCCATCAACACAACAATGCAAATTACATTCTGGTTGCATTTTTACCTTGTTCCCTTCTTGCCTTGTTACCTTCTGAGGAAGTTCTGGCATGTCATAAATGTGACAAGGAGAACTACAATCACGTTTGTTTGGAATCAGTGTGTGCAAATTTTGGAATCAAACCTTCAGATGAGGTTTACTAAGCTGCCTGCCCAGAACACTCTGGTTTAAAAAAATGTGCACTGCTATTAATATTTTGAGTGTAGATTGTTTTTGGACAGTAAATGTTCATTTTCTGCCCATAAAACCAAGAATGAGTCACAACGGAACATTTACTTTGAGTCAAAAATGCAGTATGTGCTGATGTTCAAGCGCAGAGCATCTTATCATGATGGCTATAGAAATTAGCCATTCAAAAAAGTCATCATTTTTTAATTCTTCAAAAGAAGATCTGAGATCAAAGACTATAATCCTCAATCCATAAATGCTAGCATTAACTTGTATCCATAAATGATGTGCAGTAATTAAGAGCTATAATCTGGTTTGGCTGCTCAGAGGGCTCTCATTCCCTCTTCTACCTGGTTCCATAGTACTTGTGTACAGAGGGAAAATAATCCGTAAAAGGCACTGGGGGGAAGCCCCTCACAGACTATCCTTCAAAAAATTCAAAGAACACCACCGTGAATGAGTTCAATTTCAGTACATCCAAGCATGTCTATAGCCATTTATATAGTCCTCAGCTCACAAACTCTATGCAATATATCCCAAAGTTCATGTCTCAGTAACAATATTATTACATATCTGTAAGTAATTCCTGAAAGTTTTGCAGACTTTATTCTGCTTAGGAAGTTGGGGTTAAAGTTTTGGAAGGAGTTGGGGTATTTTTTCTATCATGTAAATTATTTTACCTGGAGTTCTGAGATGAAAACACACACACACACACACACACACACACACACACAAAACACCCCAATAGCACCCAGACTAAATGGCAATAGCAACATATTGAAATGAAAAGGCATTTACCAGGAGCAGGAAAGCCAGAAAGAGCAGCAGTATGCCAGGAGTTGCCCGACGGCAGCATTCCATGCTTGGATCCTTGCCGGAATCTGAATCGGACACTGAATAAGCTGCTAAGTGCTCTTCTGCCGGCTGTCACATCCAGTCCTGGTGCTAACACTCCAGCCCTGCCTATCAGCTTCCATCAGCCCCGCTCACATTTCCTGACCGAGGGGTGGGTGGGTGGATGGGTGGGGGGTAAGCTGAATGGAATCTCTCTCTAAGCAGGCAGCCAGCCAATCAGGCTCCTGCTAATCAGACATGCTGAATAACAAAGCCAGGGGGACAGAGAAAGTATAGCAGTGTGAGCAAAAAAGGGGGAAAAGACGAAAAAGAAAGGAGAGCGAGCAGCAGAGCGGGGAGAGAAAGAGCCAGAGATGCAGAAGTGTGCAAGATGAAGCCAAGCACTGGGCTTTCCCCTAAGCTGGTCAGTTCTTTGTGAGATGCGTTTCTGTTTGCCATTTGCCTGCGCTGGCTGGCGTCTGCTGCTCTGTAAAGTACAGTAGCTCCCTGTGTCCGTGTATTGCATTGTTCCATTCAGGAGAGAAACCTAATCCCTGTCAATATATAACATATGCCATAAAGGAAAGAACCTTGGTCAAAACCTGACTTAATGTGCCCTTTAAACGTATTCTGGACAACTGCTTTCTTCCTCTTTATGTTCCCTTTTGAGTAGGAAAAGGAATACTACAGAAGTTCTTGAAAGCCGCTCACTAAACCTAGCAGTGGCATTAAGTTATTTTGCATATTAAGGACCTGATTTGAGACAGGGGGAAAAAGGAAAAGTTGCTTCTTTGTAAAGTTGACAATTTGAAATATCCAAGGTTTACTGATTCTAAAGGCACAATTAGAAATTTAGAACCCCTGGTTTAAAAAGAAGCCCTGAACAAAGGTTCTAAACTGAGTGGGGCTGAAATGTGGGGTTGAGGAACTGCCTGGTTTTGACACCTTGCCAACTCTCAACTATCTGCTTTCCAGGGGGAGAGAAAGAGGATGAAACAAATCCTCAGTTAATCCCGAACCTTCTTTTAACCAAGAATTACAACCTTCTCTTCGTTTGACCCACGTCCTTTCTCAGACTTGCTATACTGCAGAAAAGGATGAACCTTTGCTGACCACTGGTCCAGGAGGGCAAGAGAGCTGCACAGATTGACCTCAGGGGTGCAGCCCAGCCCTGGATGAAGTACTAATGTGTGTCCCCCATGAGACAAGACTGGTAGCAGCAAAGAAAAGGTCAGCAATATTCTGAGGCCACTGAATCCACCAGTGAGCAAGATTTGACTCCACTGGAGGAGGAGATTATTAGTTTTAGGAAAGTGTTAAGTGTCAAACAAGGACACAATTCACCCTTATCTGTTAAGGAAATCACTGGATTTTTAAAGAATGAAATAGCAAACCTAGCAATGCATTTTCATAGTGTATTACTGGGGAGTTTTTCTTCATAGATTTGATAGCCCAGTAATACAGATGGTGGAGGTAGAAGGCACTTAAAAGTAATGTTCTTTCCTTTCATTATTAAAAAAAATACTGATGAGAGGTCTGAAACACACAAATATGGAAAACCTGATCTAGCCATCACAGACATGTGAATACAGGCAGCTCTGCCAATACACATACCTGCAGTGTTGCTTTTTGAAAAGGTGGAGAAAAGCAGGTTGTTCAACTTCAGCTACTGACTGCATATGGTATATCAGTTAAAGAGAGAGGAGCTTTAGAACTCCCATCACAGAATTCAAGGGCATACAAGGTATCATCTTTCTCTTCAATACCAAATATGTGGAACTGGGAAAATGATAGTAAAAATTCATATGCACACACAACTGGTCCTATTTTTGAAATATGCTTTTCCCTTTCAGAAAGATTAGTTTTACCAATCTCTCAAAAACCAGCAAATGCTCACAAGCCAAAGAGTATTCACAAACAGATGTAAAAATACCTGATTGCTATCTGAAATCCTCATCACATTAAAAGAAAAACTTCACTGAAATGAACTTTCGGTCTGAGGCTGTTATCTGAGTTAACTGTGCTCTCTCTCTCTCTCTCTCTCTCTTTCACACACACACACACACACACACACACACACACACACACACACTGGAGCTTTCTGTTATAGAGTTTTTTCTCCAATCAGGATCATTAGCTAAAACTAATTTGACAAAACTGAACACTTTACCTAGCAACACTCTTCACCCATAAGCATCACGTATTAGGCAGATCCAAAGGGAAGAGCAGGTGTTGGAGAAGGAACAGTTGCATTAGTGTGCTAAGGATAAGCACTGTTTGTAGAGGGTAAAAAAATGGCTCAGTCAGAAAATAATCCGTAGCCACTTATGTGCTCGATTCCTTTCTGCTTGAGAAATCAATACTGTCTTCTCAGTTTTGCTGGGCTTGCCAATATACACCAACATGCTCCCCTCAAGGAAGTCCTAGAATAATATAGCATTTTAAAGTCAAGAGCTCAGTCTCTGACTGAACCTCTAGAGGATGCCCACCCTAAGGTCTCATGCTTCTGGTCTCTACGTTCACAGTGTCACCTTTTCAGTTGAGAGTGTCAGGAGAATCTTGCAAAATCAATTACACAGTCCAGAATTAACACAGTGCAGGAAAAATTCTGAGTTTACTTAAGACTAGAAAAAGAGAAGAAAAAAATGAAGTTGGATAAGAGTGATGGGGTTGTTTCTGAGATGAGCTCATTTTGATCCTTACCAAAGTAAATGTGATATCATTAAGGTTTATGAAATGATTTTTATATCTACAACCTTGTTTGACTTTTCCAAATACTTGGTGAAGTTGGTTATGTGCCAGAACCTTTTTATACATATGAAAATGAAGCTCAGAGAACTTAAGAGACTTGCCTACAACCTCACTGGCTAGAACTGGCCTTTGTACCAGGTCTTCTTACTCCGAATCCACTCTTAACTCATATTCATATATATATTTGCATCTGTATATTTATACATCCACGCAGATTCAGTTGTTGATCTGGCCAAATGGGGATGTGTTGGAAGGAGCTGGAAAGAGCAAAGGCAGAGGAGCAGAAGGCAGGCAACCAGGGCTTACCGTGGGTGTACATTACCTGAAGATGGAAAGCAGCTTATTTTAGCCTATAGTGTCTCTGTCTCCCAACTTTGTCCTAAGACATTTTTCAGTGCCAAGGGAAAATAACATAAAACCCTAGTAATCTAGACCCATACTGACAGCCGCCCGGGAAAGGCCCCTCATGGCATGTGAGCAGGGCGTTGGCCTGGTTTCTTTTTTTCCTCTTCAGGTATCTAAATTAAAGCCGTCTGCAAGTGTCTGTGGAGTAGCAGTGGCTGCAGCAGAAGCCGCAGCAGCCGTAATCCTGGTTCCCAGCTCAATGCACAATATATTAGGTGAAATGAAAGCAGCAGCAGGAGCGAGTGTCAGGGCTGTCTGAAGCATCATTCCAAGTGGTATGGATTTAACAATACTTAATTTAAAAAACACTAGCTTGGACAGCAGCAAGCTGTTAACATTCAGTGTGCTTTATGGCAGGAAAGAGTGAGCTAAACTTTCGGAATTTCTCTCCCTGGGGAGAATGCCTTACAAGTTTTGTTCCAGAGCCACCTGCCTCTTCCTTGAGTTTGAGCTTCTTTGCCTGGCCCTTCAGTTACAGGAACTGGTGGAGAGGGGACAGGAGGTCCCCTGGAAAGAGCTCAGGAGCTTTAGAGAGCTGAGGGAGAAGGCTCAGCTTCCTTCTCTAGTGAGGTGGCGATGGCAGCACATGAGCCTTGTTTTCTTCATGGGGACCTGGTAAAATTCCATGCCATCCTTGGGTAATTCTGAAATTCAAAGGGAGAGAAATGATGGAAGAGTGAAAAAGAAAAAAAAAGCCTAGGAAGCAGACTTCTGTTCTTAGGAGCAGAACTGGAATTTGAACACAATTCTGTAACTTTCCAATTCACCTAGGATCCACTTAACAGCAAAGCCACCAGAGCTCATTATAATTCTCAAATTATCTTTTGCACATGACCTAACATGCCATGAATAGAAACTCTATGTGATAGAGTTCTGTCTCAATTTTCTGATGAGGGAACAGATATTACTTATGTTATAAATGGGTCCATTAAAGTTACTTATTAGCAGGTGGGAAATGTGGGGATCTATGAAAGGCTGTTTAACTTTCTCCAGAACCACTATCTGAGCAGCCCCTGAAACATAGCTATATTTATTGAGAGCCTTCATGTCAGGCACTGCTGTAAGCACTTTATATTTATCATCCTTATAAGAACCCTATTGGGTAGGTACACCTATTGGGTAGGTGGATTAGCAGTCACCATTCATCCCAACCAGAGCCTCCCTGACATGCAGGCCAGAAACCCAGTACTACATTTCCAGACTCCCTTGCAGCTAAGGTACTGAATGGGATTTTGATTTGGCCCCTATGAAGCACTACTACAAGATTTGGAAGGAGTAAGCAAGGTAGAGTCCATCTCTTCTCTCTGCTTGTAAAAATCCATAGAGCAATGTAGTTTGTCTGCATCCATGCTGACCAGTCCTAACTTTGTGGGCATCAAGAAGCTGGCATGGGATGTGCATTTTATCAGGCAGGTTGGACAAAGTGGGCATTTCTGCTGCAACCCTTGCATTTACATTTGGCTTTTACATTCATCAGGTAACTTTCTGGATGTGGAAGAGGCAGGAACCCTTTTGGTGGTCTGTTTCAGCAAAGCACCTTGGGCCTCTTAAGAAAGCTCACTTTACAGTCTTTTTCTTCGGCAATTCAGATTTTCTCTGAGTTATTTAATACCCTATAATTTATTAATTTATGTTTAGGTTAGCAAGAGTAGATTCTGTTCTCTGCAACAGAATCCTTATCAATATATCCCCTTTAGGAGAGGGAAACACTGAGGCACAAAAAAATTGGAGAACTTATCCAAGATCACATACGCAGAGAGAAGAAGGGTCAAAATATGAGCCCAAGCAATCTGCATGCCCCAGATCACTAAGCTACACTGAGCTTATGGATCAGAAAACCACAGGAGTTCAGAACATGGAGGGGTCACTGATGATTTGAGAATTCAGCGAGCAGGACTCAGATGGACTAAGTGGAATCTGAAGAAGAACTGAGATGTACAGAGACTTCTAGAGATGAAGATAATCCCAGGAAAGACTTAATAAGTGTGGAGAGCAGAGGGAGCAGAGAGAAGGCAAAGCATGAGACACATGCTTGCACTTGCCCTGTCTCATTCACCACTGCAGGTAGCTTAATGGCCACAGAACAGGTTTTTAAGGTTTCTCTGTCCTACAATCTCCTTCTTCCCTCGTAATGTCTAGCAGTTGATAATACTTATGGCAGGAACTCTATAAATTTTAAAATTTGATTTGCTTCATCTCTTGCTGTGGGAGGCACCTGGGTCCTCAGCTTAACATTTCTTACTACAGCCTACAATGCTTATTTCTGGGCTCCTCATACTGTAGATATATGGTTGAAATCTGTGATCCCACCCAGCAGCAGAAACAAATTCTGGAGTGTAAAGAACTCAGATTTTAGAGACAGAAAGTTCAAATTTTAGTAGTTTCACTTATTACCAGGAGGGCTTTCAGGAGTTAAATGGCTGAAACTTTCTGAGCCCAGGCTTACTTTGTTGTTGCTGTTTGTTTAAGTGTTTGAGTAATCAGAGTGATAGGCCACAGCACTGTGGTGGTGGGTGGAGTGAGGGGCTTGCACAGCATCCAGCTCAGAGCCCAGTACAAAGAGACAACACAGCATTACCTGTCTAGGTGGTTGGTAGATAAATGCTCACTGTATTTCTGTCTCAACTTTTCTGTGTTCTTAAAAACTCTAATATATATTCTGGGAAAAATAACTATGACAATTTAGATTCTAATCATAGGAAACCCAAACGCCTTCCCCAAAAAACAAAACTCATGGCAGAGCACTGAACCAAACTGGGAGAACAGAATTGTTCACCACCTTCAATCCTGAAGTCCACATTCTCCCTGTGTCTGCACAGCTGGGGTTATGTCATGGATCTCAGAGGTTAGTTACTTAGTTAGATTCAACAAATGCTTACTAAGTACCTAATGTGTGCAGACATACTACTATAGAGAATTCTAGCAACAGAGAAACTCCTTTGTATCCTTTTTGACATATAGAGACTTATCAATGTAATTGCTGAGGTTTGAATTATGGTTGTAATATTCATATACTAAACCCAAGTGTAATATATAAATCCAAGGCCCTCGATTCTTAGTTCTGTGCTATTTCCATGACATCATCCTCCACAGATAAAATAATTATACCAGAGCCAGACAATAAGGTGAAGGGCTGTTAACAGATTTATAGACAACATAGAGAGAGGGGGACTAAAATGCAAAAGCCAAATTCCTCCGCTTGGCATTCAAGGATCTGCTTGTCTGATTCCAGTCCCAGCCCAAGCAAAATATCTGAGTTCACCAAAATACTCCTGGTACTTTGACTCCTGGCTGTTTGTTCACCCTGGATGCCTCTGCTGCCTGGATGGTTCTTCTTCCTATCATGGTCTAATGACTTTTCTTCCCTTTAACATATAGTTGAAATGCCAGCAACTCCACGAAGCCTCCCTGTGTTAAGATTTTTTTTTAAATCCTTTCTCTTTTGCTTATTTAGTTGCCAGAATCTTTATGATATTTTTATATATTTGGATCCATTCTTTAGACATCATAGATATGAGCTACTCTTTTTTTAAGAGAGAGAAAGACAGTGAGAGAAAGAGAAGCAATTTTTATTTAGTTTTTCATGTGACTTTCATTCCTCTGACACTTTGTTGTGTATGTAGTGCTGAGGTTTGAACTCCTGTACTTGCGCATGTGAGGCAAGCGCTGTAACTGCTGAGGTACTGCTCCAGTCCCATGAGCCATTCTTTGAACAGGAAAAAGTCTTCTCCATTTTAAATCCTCAAAAAAGCAAGGGATGAGCCTACCTTATGATCCTGCTATTCCTCTCCTGGAGATTTTTCCAGGGGATTTAAAATTAGCACACTACAGTGACACAGCAATATCTATGTTCATAGCAGCTCAATTTACAATAGCTAAATTATGGAAATAACCCAGATGTCCCTCACTGGATGAATGGATCCAAAAACTGTGGTACATATACACCATGGAGTTCTACTCAGCAATTAGAAACAATGATATTGCAGCCTTTGAAGGTAAATGGATGGCTATGGAAGAAATTATGCTGAGTGAAATCAGCATAACCCAGAGAACCAAGGGTTGAATGTCTTTAATCATCTGTGGAGGCTGGAGCTAGACCCTGGCCATTGAGAAAGGAGGTCTATTATCATGTGTTAAATCCAGATAAGGTGTGATGACACACAACCTAAGGCATTTGTAGAGATGTATTGGGAAGGAGAGGGGAGGGATAAGGGTGGGTAGTTGTGGGGGGAGCTCTTGGGGGTGAATCCAATTTTCAGAATTTATATATATATTATATTATTTTGTTAGAAGCTTGTTTGATAGTTCAACAAATAAATTTATGAATAAAATAAATAAAAATAAAGTCTTCTCCATTTTATTAATATTATCCTTACATGTTTTTATTGGGTAGAGGTTTTAAAATTTTCCACAAATTGTTACCTTTTTTTTTCTGATTTCATTTACTGCTTCAGCCCTTAAAGTTTTCTTTCCCTGCAGATGGCAAATATTTTTTCTATTTTCTAGTTTGGAATTTTAACATGTACTTGTCTAAGTAGCAAGCAGTGATTGCTTCTGCTTTGTACCTCCACAGATTTGCTCCAACACATCTGTAGGTACTTTCCACACCACCATTTGTGAGTAGAGTCCCCCTGCCTTTACCTTCAATGAGATTGTAAATTCTGTGAGGACAAATACCAAGATTATGAGATCTTGTGCCCACTCACAATGGAGCATAGCATCTTATGCATAACTGGCATGAGATCAATTATTAAATCAATGTGAGAATTAATGAACATATGGTAGGTCCACAGGGAAAAAGAAAAGCAAGAGGAAAAAATAGAAAGGAAACAGAAAAATTACAAAATCAAGGATGGTCTCTGAAAACTAAGAAAAATGTAGGTTAAAATTAAAATAGAACTTGAATTTCAGAAAAGCAAGGAAACCATGGAAAATCATAATACTCTGAAACAAAATAGATCAGTGTGTGATCTTCAATTTTATCCCTGTTATGCTTGTTATATTTGCTAACACTAACTAGATTTTTTTTGTGAAGTTAAAGAGATTATCTGATATCACTAGTATAAATACTGTCACAAAGGAGTAGCAGAAGCAAATAATAAACAATGAAAAAGAACTTACAACAAGAATAATGTGCAAGTTTAGTTTACTTTTTAGCTATTTTACTTTTTTAAATTGATAAAAATTATATTTCTGGCATGCAACATGATTTGAAACATATTTATGTGTATATATATAAAGATAAATATTTACATGTAAACATATGTACATATATACACATAATACATATATATATACATATACATAATACATTGTGGGATGGCTTAACCAATCTAATTAACTTATTCATTATGTCACATACTTGTGATTTTTTTTGCAGAGAGCTTATTTCTTAAATTTCCCAGAAAGGACATGGAGTTTGTAGGAAAAACTGGATATTGCATGGTTCCTATTTGAAACTGTGTCCCCCCCCCTTTTTTTTTAATAGAGAGAGGGACAGTGAGAGAGAGAGAAAGAGATTCAATCTTAGTTTTTCATCTTTGCAATCTTATTTAGTTGCTCCAATACTCAGTTGTGTATGTGGTGCTGGGGTTCGAAACCAGGTCCTCGTGCATGCTAGGCAAGCGCCTTTACTGATGAGCCACTGCTCCAGCCCTGGGCCTTTCTTTTGAAAACACTTTCAGGAAGGAATGTGAAACTTGGTATGCATGGCAAGAAGGAAAAACAAACTGCGGCGACAATATACGGAACTGAATACAAGCCAACAGCAAAACATTTACCAGCTATGCAGGTGTCCTGAGAAACAGATACAGGGTACAGCTGGAACAAACCTCGGTAAAAGAAAACAGAGATTTATCTCTTACAGGTGCATTTTCTAGAAGCTAAAATCCTAAACTGGTTTCGTAGCACAGCAGCTAGCCACTATGGAAAGAATAGAGTTCCAGGGACAAAGGGGAGACACCTTCTTCATAGGATGTTCCCAAGAGCCAGTGGGAAGCTGCTTGACAGGACGCAGGTCCCAGCCTGGAGGTCTCTTGCCCTTGAGGCAAGCAGGCTGAGGAGCGACATTTGCTGTGTGCCTGCTGTCTTGCCGGAGCACTCCTAAGAGGACTACAGCTGGAGGTACTCAAGGACAGGCAAAAGAAAGAGAGCAAGGTCCAAGGCACAACCATGACTCTGAGGGTTTTCCACAGTCTGTTTTAAAGAGGGAAGTGCATCCTTGTGCAAAGCACGGTCCCATAGGCCTAGCTTTTGGTTTTGGTTACATTGCCTTCCCTTTGTTCCTCCCACCTCTTCCTTTATCCTAACTTTTCTATTACTTGGACTAAGATAGAAATACTCTTGTCTGACACAGAATGGCCTTGTAAAAGTGTTTGCTGGCACTCTTTGCATTTAATCTTGCTCATAACAGCTTGGATTTTAAACTCCAATCTGCTTTTGAGGGGAAAGTATTCTTTTAAATATGATAGCTGTGGCAGAAATATTGTCTCCCAATATCAGTTCTTCTTTTTCTGCTTTGACAGAAAAAAATACATGGCCACCCAGACTGGAGACATTTCCTTTGGGCAGCTATGTGTGACCATGAGATGTAAGTGGAAGAAATGAGTACAATTCCAGCAATGTCTGTCAAGAAGGGGACGCACATTGCTTCATATTTCCTCCTTTTTGTAACTGGAATGATGATGTGGCGGTTGGAGCAGCCATCTTGGCTGATATGGAGATATGTATGTATGGAACACGCTTCAGACTTCATAAAATTATCTGGGGTAATTTTGCTTATGTAGCTCAATAAGAACCTCTATGGCAAATTCTCAAAATGTAATGGTCAAATACAAGAAGGATGACTCTGGCTGGTATGTTTTATTTCTTAGATAATAAGAGCTATATAACTGAGTTGCCATCTTTCTTTTGGCTACTAGGAAGCTCAGCACAGAGTTTCTGTTTAATGACTAAATCTGTCTTCAGTCTATAGTTTTAAAGTCCCCTTGAGTTTTATAGTTTGTTCTTCCATGTAAATGGGTCAATCTTTTTTTGTACTTCAGTTTTACACTAAACAACCTTTCAATTTGTTTGGAAGAAGGTGAAGTATAAACATACAAAATAAAATAGCATGATTAGGAAAAGGAAGTTGGCCCTGACGACCTCTTAAGGATATGGTGGGATTATAGAGAAGTGTCACAGTGATGAAAACATTGTTTTTCTTTACAATCATGGTGACTACAATGATTATTTTTCTTTATACTCAGGGTGACTATCTGAATTTTTTTGACCAGCATGACTTACTATACTCTTGCAAATCACTAGTACAAATATTGATATATTACTTTATTACTTATATATATATAATATATTATTATATTTAATCCCAAGGATCCTAAAAAGGGAGTTATAACTCAATTGCAAATCATTATCACCATCAAAAGAAAGAACAACTGTGAAGTACTTGAACAATTAATCTTGTTTGTTCATTCCCAACCTTTGACATAGATGCCCGACCTGCAGTAGGAATATAATAAGTATTTGAAGAATTTATGAATTTAAAAATCAGAAGCTCAATTCTTCAAAAACAATTAAACATATAATCACCATATGATCCAGCAATTCTACTTCTGAGAATATACCCAAAAGAAACAAAAACAGAGACTCAAAAAGATATTTACAGGCACATGCTCACTGTAGCATGATTTATACTAGCCAAAGATGGAAGCAACCCAAATGCCCTTTGGCCAATGAATGGGTAGAGAAAATTTTGCATTTACATACAATGGAATATTACTTGGCCTGAAGAAGGAGGGGAATTCCGACCCATGCTACAACATGGATAAACTCTGAAATAGTCAAATTCATAAAGACAGAAAGTAGAATAGTATTTGCTAGGAGATAGGGGAGGAAAAATGAGAAATTAATGTTTAATGGATACAGAGTTTCAGTTGGGAAAAACGAGAAAGTTCTGAAGGCAGATGGTGGTGATAGTTAAAATGGTAAACTTTATGCTATGTGCATTTATGACAATACAAATGTTATTTTAAGAATATAAAAGAAATAAAAGATTTATTTATGCAAAATCAATCCTAATTAAATCTTCTGTTGTAAACTCCTAAATCTTGGCCCAAATAACTGTGAAACTCAACATGATAACGGACATGACCATGTCTAATCATTAAGTTTTGTATAATCATAAAAAAAAGCTGGGGCTGGAATGGTGACTCAGTGGTTACAACGCTTGCCTGGCATGTACATGTACGCAGGTTTGAACCCCAGCACCACATATGCAATGATGTGCCCGAGCAACAAAAGCCACATGAACTAAATAAAAATTGATTCTGTTTCTCTCTCTCACTCACTGTCCCTCTCTCTCTTTTTTTTTTTTAAATGTGTATAAGATGTGTATATATTCTGGTCATTGCAACTGTCCCCAGGAGTGCCCCCCCCAAATTACCCTCCCTTATCCCTCCCTTCCCCTTCCCACTATAACGCTAAAAAAAGTATTAGATTGTAAAGCATTACATCTTATCTGGATTTAACTCATGCTACTAGACCAACTTTCTCATTGTCCAAGGTCTAGTCCCCACCTCCACAGATGAGTGGAGACAATCGACCCTTAGATCTCTGGGTTAAGCTGATTTTACTCATCATGATCTCTTCCATAACCATCCATTTACCCTCGAAGGCTGCAGTGTCATTGTTTCTAATTGCTGTGTAATATTCCATGGTATAAATGTACCACAGTTTTTGGATCCATTCTTCCTGTGAGGGA
>PVKS010016161.1:0-44522 GCA_004027875.1 Aplodontia rufa
TCAAATCTTTAAACATCTGATTTTTGACAAAGGGGGACAAAATATTACATGGAGAAGTGACAGCCTCGTCAACAAATGGTGCTGGACAAATTGGTCATCCACCTGCAGAAAGTTGAAATTAGACCCATATCTTTCTCCTTGCACAAGAATCAAATCAAAATGGATCAAGGAGCTTGGTATTAAACCAGCTACATTGCAGCTGATAGAAGACAAAATTGGTCCAACACTTCAACATTTGGGAGTAGGCAAAGACTTTCTCAACATGTCTCCAAAAGCGAAGGAAGTAAAGTCAAAAATCAGTGAATGGGATGCCATAAAGCTAAAAAGCTTTTGTACTGCCAAGGAAACAATCAAAAGAGTCAAGAGGTTTCCTACAGAAATGGAGAGTATCATAGACTATGATTCCTCAGACAAGGGTCTCATATCCAGAATCTATAAAATCCTCAAAAATGTCAACTACAAAAACACCAACAGCCCAACTGATAAATGGGCCAAAGAGCTAAATAGAGACTTCTCAACAGAGGACATTGATCAAGCCAATGAATACATGAGAAAGTGCTCTAAATCTCTAGTAATCAGAGAAATGCAAATGAAAACCACATTAAGATATCACCTTACACCAGTCATTATGGCAAAGATGAAGAAAATAAACAATAATAAATGCTGGAGGGGCTGTGGAGAGATAGGAGCTGCAGACTGGTACAGCCCCTCTGGAAAGCAGTTTGGAGAATCCTCAAAAAATTAGGGATGAGTCCACCATATGACCCTGCTATTCCACTCCTAGGTATCTTTCCAGGGGACTTAGAATTAGCACATTATAGTGACACAGCAATATTGATATTCATAGCAGCACAATTTACTATTGCTAGGCTATGGAAACAACCCTGATGTCCCTCACTGGAAGAATGGATCCAAAAACTGTGGTACATTTATACCATAGAATTTTACACATCAATTAGAAACAATGATATTGCAGCCTTCGAAGGTAAATGGATGGTTATGGAGGAGATCATGATGAGTAAAATCAGCTTAACCCAGAGAATTAAGGGTCGATTGTCTCCACTCATCTGTGGAGGTGGAGACTAGACCCTGGACAATGAGAAAGTTGGTCTATTAGCATAAGTTAAATCCAGATAAGATGTAATGCTTTACAACCTAATACTTTTTTTAGAGATATAGTGGGAAGGGGAAGGGTGGGATAAGGGAGGGCAATTGGGGGGGCACTCCTGGGGGTAATTGCAATATCCAGAATATGTACACATTTTATATTATTTTGTTAAAATCTTGTAAGGTTGTTAAAAAAAAAGATTCTATGAAAAATAGTCAATGCTCAATGCTAAGACAAAAATTAAAAATAGACTAAATACTAAGTATCCATTACATTGAAAGCCTTAAAATAGCTTATAAACATTTGAAAAGATATAATCAAATCATAGACCATTACAAAACAGCAAATTAATACAATTAAATACTGCTATGCACCAATTAATATGACTAATTGGATGATACAAAACAATCAAAACTCTCAAGCATTGGATCATTGGAGGTGAAATGCAAACTGATACAGTCACTCTTGAAAATAGTTTGATATTTTATTATCAGGTTAAAGGTAACCTTACAGTATAGTGACTAATCACCACTCCTAGGCATTTCCTGAAGAGAATTCAAATGATGTGCCTATGTAAAGATATTTACAGAAATGTTCACAGAAGCTATTTTCTATAGTCCCACATTGAAAAAAAATTAAGAGATGAGGTACACAAATTTTGAAGTGTTCATACAATATGCAAATATTCACAATAAAATGTAAGATGCTACTGGTAGCACCAGAGATGTTTCAATAACATACTAAATGTGAAAAGTGAAATCAGAAAGATTGCATTGCACAATTCAAGTAAATGAAGTGACTAAATAGTGCTGATTCACCCCACTTAACTAAAGATAATTATTTCCCTTATAAATGAATGGACTTGCAGGTGGTGCAGTGACACACATCTAAAAATCTCAATAGCTTAGAAGTCTGAGGTAGGAGGAATACAAGTTTGAAGCCAAACACAGGAATTTAGTGAGGCCCTAAGCTATCTTGCAAGACCCTGTCTGAAAATAAAACAGAAAACGAAAAAAAAGGGCTGGGGATATTTCTCAGGGGTTAAGCACCTCTGTGTTCAATGCTAGGTACTAAAACAAAACAAAACAAAGTGAAAAAAAATGAATGTGCTTGGAGTTTTATTTTATCAAGATTGATTTTATGGGCTGGAAAGGTGACTTAGTGGTAGAGTGCTTGCTTGGCATGCCCAAGGACCTGGGTTTGAATCCCAGTACCACATACAGAAGAGTCAGAAAAAATAAAACCATATTAAAAAAACTAAATAAAATTGTTTCCCTCTCTCTCTCTGTGTCTCAATCTCTCTTTAAAAAATGAAATATATTTATTTTACAATCATCTTTAAAATAGTAATTATTTCTTATACATATATTTATATTTTTACAAATGTATGCATATATTTGGTAGAAAATAGGTATAAGGCAATGAATCTTCCAAAAGAAAATCAAGAAAAATAGTAAAATCAGCTGAGCAACTTTTCATTCATAGACTGAAATGAGTTATTCTAGGTTGACTACTTACTTATTTGATTATAATGGATAAAAAGTTTTGGGCACAATTTTTCATTTTTGGAGCAACTGATATTAATAATTCTGTGTTGTGATTGTGGTCTGGGTTTATAGATGCCATGCATGTGCCAGTAGCTCCTACATCCCAGTAAAGATCACCAAAAGTGATTTCACACATTGTCAAATGTCCTCTAAGAGGAACCTAAACCCTGTTTGAGAATCACTGGCTTAGAATGCTTCATAAACACACCAGGCAGAATTAAGAAAGTATATGTATTCCAAAAGGGGAAAAATATCTGTGAACTTTATTTTCCATGTTACTCTTGTCTTAATTCAAGAGGGAGTTTATATTTCCAGGCACATTTCAAATTCCTATAATAGGAATTTAATATTCATTCAATGATTCCATCTGTGGTTCATGTTGTCCAATATTTGTCTAAGTGCTTGAATTCTGGTATTGATTTATGAGGTCTTCTTATTTCTCATGAAATTATGCCTTTCACTTTCAGCAGATCACAAATTGTCTCTGATTTTGTTCTTCCTGGAAAACACTATGAGCATATATTCTTTCTTCAGAGTACAAGAATCAATCTTACATATTTATAATTTTTAGTAAGTGAATAGTGATAACGTTTTCTGAAATGTCTATGGCACCATAATGTGCTTTCATATAGAGAGCTGAAGTTTACATACCACAGGGGTACATGACACTAGAAATATTCTGCATCCTTAATTTTTTCTGTATGTCAGTCTATATTGCATAAACAAGACTAGCTGGTCATTTGATTCTATTTATTAAAATTGTACCATAAATTTGTATAGTAAAGAGTCAGTGAACATTCACAAAGTCAGCACTCCATGATGCTGTGATTCACAGAAGATTAAAGCTAAAATTATGACATTCAAACAGAAGAAGTTTTCACAATGATTGCCAACATATTTTATACGGAAATTCTCAAACGAAGGTAGTAGAGAAACAAACACTGTGTAGAGACACATCTCCGATTCACATGGTATTCTCTGGTATGTATTTGAGAACTGTGGCTTCTTGGAAGGCAAGTAATAACATCCATATCCTGAAGGTTATGTGTTTACTTGATTCAGCTTAAATTTTTAAAATTTTAATAAACTATTATATTACTTTGTTATAGAAATCAGACATATTAAATATATAATTAAATCAGAATTCACAAACTGAATAAAATAGGGTGTGGGCTAAGTACATAATATATCTTAGTTCCATTAGAACAAATAGCAATTTGTTAACAGAAAATTGTCCAGGGTTTATAAATGTACAACAATGGTACTTTTACATAAATGGAATGGAAAATAACAATAAAGAAAATGGCAGAAACAGCTACAGATTGGAAAGTTGTTTTATTTGCTGGGCACACATATATTATAAAGCAGCATTTTCTTTTTCTTTCTTTCTGTCTTTCTTTTTGAAGAGAGAGAGAAAGAATCATTTTTTAATTAGTTTTTCATGTGATTTTCATTGTTCTGACACTTAGTTGTGTACGTGGTTAGAAGAACTCATGTCCTTATGAATGCTTGGCAAGCACCATAACTAGCCACCGCTCCAGTGCTTTTTTATTTTTTTTAAAGAGAGAAAGAGAGGGACAGTAAGAGAGAGAGAGAATCACTTTTATTTAGTTTTTCATCTAGTTTTTGTTGCTCTTTCACTCAGTTGTGTACATGGTGGTGGGATTTTAACCCAGGTCCACATACATTTTTTATTTTTTTTAAAGAGAGAAAGAGAGGGACAGTGAGAGAGAGAGAGAATCACTTTTATTTAGTTTTTCATCTAGTTTTCGTTGCTCTTTCACTCAGTTGTGTACATGGTGGTGGGATTTTAACCCAGGTCCACATACATCCCAGACAAGCACTTTAACTATTAAGCCACCACTCCAGTCCACAAAGCAGTATTTTTTAAATATCAAAGAGCAATTTTAACCCATGACAAAAGACCAATTGCTCAGAAAAATGTAAATAATTGAGCTTCTTAATTGTTCCTGAGTAGGAAAGGAAATTTACTTTGAGAACATCTTATCTAATACAGTAGTGGAAAGGTACTTTTCCTTTGGTTTATTTTAACATGTTCTTTGTATTTATTATTGATATATTGTATGGGTGATCTGATATTTATGTCTTTCCTTAGGAATAATTTTAATGCAATTCTATATTGGTAACTGTAAATTCTTTTTGAAAGTTTAATCTTTTATAAAATACTAAAGTCCGAGGGCTATTCACTTCAAAACCATAAAAACTTGTCTTGGAAATATATCCCATTTCCCTTGGAAGTCACCTTCTTCTTATCTCAAGAAACTGATTAAAAGAAGCAAAAATTTTTGGAAGAAGTTTGCTTCACAGTCAGTTTTTCTTAGATGTATTTATTCCTTAAGGTGAAGGATAATAACCCTAAAAAGTATTTGAAGACTAAAAAGACTCAAGAATATGAATAGAAGAAAAGAAAACAGAGATGTAATAAACTGCTGTAGGGATCATCTTTCTGGATATCATTCTTAGTAGGCTTCTCTATACATTAATATTTCTTTTTAAAATGTTGAGAAAAAGGTGAATTAGAATAGCAGTCCTTTTTAGACCACAAAATGATGTGAGAAAAAAATTCAATACATACCACAACTTCTAATGTCTCAAATAAGTGTGTTAAATACATGCAATGATAACTACCATGCTTCTAGCGCAATTTTCATAGTGAATTGAGACAGAAGAAACTGTTCTCAATGTTTCATTTGTAATTTATCCAAAATACTAGGCATCTATTTCATGTATTGAGTAATGACTTTGACTTAATATGGCCAAGATTTAACTCCAATTTGTAATTTACAACTGGGCAATGCTAAAGTCTATAAATTTCTTCCCATTTAATTTAATTTCACTTTTTTGGATATAGTGTTTTTCCATCATGCAGGTAGTAAATCATAGTGTTAAGAAGTTATGATATGGGTTGGAGCGGTGGCTCGGCAATTTTGGCGCTTGCCCAACATGTGCAAGTACATGGGTTCAAACCCCAGCACTACATACACAACTAAGTGTCAGAGTAACAAAAGCCACGTGAAAAAATCAATAAAAATTGATTCTCTCTCTCTCTCTCTCTCTCTCTCTCTCTCTTGGGGAGGCAGTTCAAACCCCAGCATCACACACACAATAAACTGTCAGATCAATGAAAGTCAAATGAAAAACTACTTAAAATTGGTCCTCTCTCTGTCTCTGTCTCTCTCTCACTGTCCCTCTCTCTTTACAGAAAAGAAGTAGTCATAATATAGCATCAAATCTCTGTATTTGAATTCTGCATCCAAAATATGATAGCTGAATCAAGTATTCCGGTTTTTCTTCTCTAGAATGAAGTTCATGATGGAATAACTGCTTAGAAGTATCACAATTGTGATCCATATAAAATATTTAGCACAATGCCAGACAGACACATGTGTTCTTGTACATATAATTGTTCTGCACATATACGACATTTTTCTTAGTGTAATAAGCATATTTTAAAGATGTTTGATGTTATTTTGGCAAAAACTGTGTAACACAAATTATCAGTTTTTTTCTTTTTTTGTGTTTGCAGTGTGGGGGATCAAACTGATGGGCTCACATATGCTGCACAAGTACTCTGCTACTGAACTATGTCCTCAGCTCCTCAGAGAATTCTTCAGAAATAAAATTTTCAGAAAATATCTGAGTAATCATCCAGTCCAGTCATTAAGTTTTCATGAAGATAAGACTCACATAGTTTGCATGGAATATTTGGGGTCATTAAAGGGTAAAAAGAAATCCATGATTTTCTTTTTTCAGATTTAGGCCTATGCTGTCAGCACTAGAAATGAGACATCTCAGTTGAGAGTGCTCCTGGGAAGGACACTCACCAATCCTTTGGCCCACAAGTCACAAGGTCACCTTCCCTAATGCTTTCAGACAAGTAGGACGAATGACAGTATTCC
Source organism: Aplodontia rufa (assembly GCA_004027875.1). Lineage (NCBI taxonomy): Eukaryota > Metazoa > Chordata > Mammalia > Rodentia > Aplodontiidae > Aplodontia > Aplodontia rufa. Next base: position 6,576 of record PVKS010016161.1, read on the forward strand.
CCTTATTTCTAGGTATGACAGTCACCCTCAAGAATAGAGCAGGCACATAGATCTTTACAGCCTCCTTTATATATATATATATATATATATATATATATATATATATATATATACACATACCATAGAATTATACACAGCAATTAGAAACAATGATATTGCAGCCTTTGAAGGTAAATGAATGGCTATGGATGAAATTATGCTGGGTGAAATCAGCATAACCCAGAAAACTAAGGGTCGAATGTCTTCACTCATCTGTGGAGGCTGGAGCTAGACCGTAGCCATTAAGAGAGGTGGTCTATAATCAGGTATTAAATCCAGATATCATATAATGTTACACAATCTAATACTTTTTTTAGAGATGTTATGGGAAGGGGAAGGGAGGGATAAGGATGGGTAACTGGGGGGGCACTATTGGGGTAAATCCAGTTTACAGAATCTATATACATTATATATTTTTTGTTAAAATCTGTATGATTGTTCAACAAATATATTTCTTTTTATGTCATCAGATCCAATCCTACCCACCCCTAACCACAGATGCCCTTGCATATGTCCTCTGGAACTTACATTACATCAGCAGCAGCATTCTGCACACACCCAGACTCTGGATTCTGCACTTCTTGCTCAGAAACTTGTGCTTTCTCAGATTATGCATATTTTTTTCTCATGCTGCTCTAGCCACTGAGAGTGGAAGTGACCTCCCCAACCATTATTGATTCATGATCTTTCTCCATGCTTCTTCCCTTTACCTTTCCACCTAGAATCTCAGACAGGTTCATTGGTCTTCATCACTCATTTTGTTAACAATATCATATTATTGTAAAATGTTGTTTCACCCTACCTTTTCCATTATTTTCTTCTATATCATCTTGACACCAACCAATATGAATTACATATGTATTCACTTTCAATCTCTAGGTCCTTACAGATGCTATTTGTAACACTAACTATATTCAATATTTCATTTAATCACTCACCCAATGAATCTTATCCCTTCTACACTCATAGAAAGGGAGAGTAAAAATTACAGATTGGGAATTCTGACTAGTCAAAGAAAAAAAAAAAAGAAGAAGAAAATACAAGGAAATTTCCCTCGTTGCTTCACCAGAGTCTGAAAATAGGTTTAGGTGTTCTCCTGGTTGAAAACTGTGAACATTTATTCCAGACAAAAGAGAAAAAGAGTAAAGCAGAGAGTATTGTGCTTTCAGGAAATCATCACAGGTAAAGGTCATTAAAATTCAAATTGCCTAAATTGAAAAAAATAATGTGGATGTATATAACTTAAGAAAATAGGAGAGGATTAACCAATAAACAATTTTATACAACATGCTAAAAAGTTTTATTGTCATTATTAGACCTGTGCTGCCCAATAAAAATTGATTCAGAATGATTTGAAAGCCAATTTATTTAGATAACAATGTTAATATTAACAGAAGAAGGTTATAAAGATGTAAAATGAGTCAAGAGAATTTGCGATAACCCAGGTGAAAAAAAAATGGAGACACAAATTTTATTAATTGGAAATGGGAGGGTGTATCTAAAAAAAAACAAAGGATGTTAGTTAACTTAGATATATGATAACTGATAATGAGCATCACAAAGGAAGGGGAAATTCAGTGGGGGGAATATTTGTTGCTATTCACTATGGTGATAAAGGAGGAGGAAAATATTCTCATTGGAGAAGATATTGGGATTATTAAGTGGGAATAAGTGGGAAATTAAGTCAGCAAAAGCAGAATAATATTTGAGGAAACTTGACTTTGAAGAAAGAATCAATAATGCATATTCAGAAAATAATTTTCTGGTTTCAGTTAATCTGCTATGATCTGAGAATATTGCGATAAGCAAATCAGAAAAGCAAACTTGCCTTATGATGTAGATTTTTTCCCCTTAAAAAGAAGAACCTTAACATAATGTCAAGCTTCAAAACAGATATAGCAAAGATAAAAACAAAAGACTAGTGAGAAACAACAAAGGAGTAAGGTTTTTGTCCTGGAGATCTTCTATGGGGTGGAAATGCAGAGGCCAAGACCACGTGGAAGCAATGTGTTTGAAAAACAGGAAGGAGAGAAGCTGGTTATATCAGACTACGTTCCTTTTCTAAATATTAGGTATGTCATTAATGAGCTCATTTTTTCTCATTGAAATATATGGTTAAGTCCTGAGATAGATAAGGGGAGAGTTTTCCTAGAATTCAGTTTAATTATAATGGCTCTAAACCTCAATAGCGCTGCTTAGCATCCTGGATGCAGCAGATGGGTGTTTAGAGGCATTTGAGTGCAGTACTAGGCAGGGAGTTGTGGATGTGGTCCACAAAACGGAAAGGGCATGATGAACTGGGAGATGAAGAAGGAGAACGCTTAATGTCAATGAGCTATATATTGGCATGCTGTTTTTGAATTGATAGAATATGACTGCTTTAAAAAAATGGTACATTGACCTAAAGAAAGAATTCATTTCAAGTAGAAATTGAAGTTGCAAGATCTTGACCTCAGGAGGTCACATGAGAAGTTAGACAAATGATTTCCTGGAAAGAATATGTTGAATACTTTGGTAGAACATCCATAATGTGAACCTGTGCAACCCTCCCCTGCAACTGTTCTCTTCCCTGCAATCCTATGGTGCTTCAGATATTCCTTCCATGACCATTGATCATGTCTACTAAATATTTTAATTATTTGTATCCCTTTCTTGGTGAAGTGCATGTGTGTATTAATCAGAAGCTGAACTATTGCAATAGATTTACAGCTGATCATAAGATTTGTGTAAGAAATATACCAAATAGTTTACTCTTTTTTGACAGTTTACATCTCAATGTGATGTATAAATAAGGCTTCTGAGAACTAAAGATTAATACAGAGAAAGCAACTTTCAGTTTGGCAGCAAATGTGTGATGTAGGAAAAGAAAGAATTCACAATACCTAATTCCACTACAAATGCAGGTAGTCATTTTCTATATTTTGTTCTTTCTTAAGAAAATACTTAAAAGTAGCTGCTTGCAAAGATTTAATTAGGTAATATATTTTCTTCTTCCCATAGTTCCCTCGTTGGAACCACAACCTCTGGAAACATCTGAACAATACCATAATTTTAAGTAGGATTTAGTTCACTGACATAGATCTTTAAAAGTTCTTCTCTTTTCTCTCATGTATTGTTGCAACAGTTTATGTTTTTGATATGCCTTTCTGAAATTTTTTATCATATCATTCATACAAAAAAGTGTTTCTGAAGGGTGTATGTAAACATTCAACATGAAAACCTATTTATGTAGGTATGTTAATTCAATAAGTGTTTTTATTTTAATCAGTGATTACATTAGCTAAATTTGTTCCAAGTATTTTTTGTTGTTTGTATTATAAATGTAATACTTTAGGAATGTATTTTCTAACTGGCTTTTGTTGATATGCAACAATACATAGATATTTTTCCACATGTTTTTATCCAGAAATAGTGCTGCATTTCCTTATCAAGTATCCTTATATGACACTCTATTTTCTAAACATAATGTTAAACCATTTAGAAGTGATGAAACATTTCTTTCGCCTGCTGTTCTGCACTTTCCATTATTTTTTCTTATATTAATGCAGCATAAGGTAACTTACATAGAGGCAGAGGTGGTGAACCTTTACATACTAAAAACTTTGTTTATAGAATTTATTTACTGGGAATTTCTCTTTGGAATTAAGATTAAGAAAATACCTATTTTGGTCAGGAGGTATAGTTCAATGGTAGAGTGCCTGCTTAGTACACCCAGGTCTTGGGTCACATATCCCTGGAATCATGTATATATATTTATATAAAGGAATATATATATGAAATATATATATATGAAATATATGTAGATATATGAAATATATATATATGAAATATATGTAGATATATGAAATATATATATGAAATATATGTGTATATATATATATATATATACACACACACATATATATGAAAAGAAGAGAAAAACAGAAACAAAAAAGAGAAATTGAGATAGTAATTTGTCTGGAATTATAAAAATTGATTTTGCTTTTTTGTTCTGTTTTTTAATCATGAGTTGAATATGAATTTTAAAATTTTTGAGAAAATATCAACTGAGATGTTAATATGATTTAATCATTTAATTATTTGATTCAATAAATGGCAATATCTTTTTTGTAATGTGAAAACATGTTTCACTCCTTATGTAAATTAATTTTCTGCAGATGTTTACTCATCAAGTTTTTCATTTTTTATCTTTCATCTTATGTTCAAACAAATTTCATTGCAGTCAAATGTATGATCAATTTAAATCAAATCTTTCACAGTTTGAAAAAGGTAGCCTTTGATAGTAAATACTCATTTATATTTCATGTGCATCCTCCAACTACTGGATGCAAATTCTACAAATTTTTTGTTCAAACCTGTTATTTTTGTTCTTCAAATCACTCATATTCTTATTTTTTTTGGTGTGTTTGTTCAATTAATTATTTTTAAAAATGTGCTGAAATCTCCCATAAAGATGATGGTTTATTAGTTTATCTTCTACATCATATAATTTGAGGCCATGAAGTATAGATTTTTATAGTCCCTGTTGAATTACACCTGTTATCAATATGAAATAAATTTTCTTTTTTTGGAAATATTATAAATTGCAAGGCCTATTTTGCCTCATTTTTGTGGCTACCTCATTTCTTTTTGGGTTATTTCCTGTGACCTTATTTCCATTCCTGATTTTCCTAACTTCCCACTCTTTAATGTTGGATATTGTCTCCTACATAGAAAATACAAGTGGGGGATCTTTAATAATGGAGGTGAGACTCCTGTGTGTTTTGTGATGTGGGTTGGTGCTCAAGCACTATCTGGGAGGCCTGGGAGACAGAGCTGGCCAGGTGCAGTGCAGAAACCTAAACAGTGGTAGACAGTGGAAACTGGTTGATTTAAAAGAAGGAATATGGTTTCTCATTTTTACATTTCTGAGCTATGGTATGATTAAACCTAACTGGGGATGGAGTAGACATGGACACAAGCTAGACCAATTAATGAGGTGACTACATGTTTTAAAGGCTATGGTTCAGATTAAAATGATGAAATCCAATAGTCCCAGATACCACAGATACTGAGGAGCTTTCCAAGTTAAATACAATTTAAAAAAATCAGTTTCACTTTGACATATGTCACATGCACACCCTTGTGGATGGTGTCCTTCAGCCTCACCTCACTTTATCTCCTCTTGTCTCTGTGCAGATTCATAGTACAGAAACCAAGTTTCACATGCTATTGCTGCTCTCCAGCTTCTCCTTGTGGCCTCCTGATATGAGGTGAAAAGTCCAGCTTTTATGACACCATTCCTGCCACCATATAGTCTCTGAATTTCCTTCAAAGCAGAATTCAATTATTTCAACAGAAGTGCTTATAGACTTCTGTTAATTTTATTTATTTTTTCATTTATTTCTGACTGTTAAAACAAAAAGATATTTATTTCCAGGGGAAGGCTACAGTGTCCAAGTGCAGTGACACTGCCTTGCAAACGCAAGCTCTTCTCAAGAAGAGAACTACCCTCTAGAGTTGTGTAGATAGCAAAGCAGAAACTATTTCTTCTTTATTTTTATGCATTTTATTTTTTATGGATTCTTTTTAGACATACATGAGAATAGAATACACAATGACATAATTATAAAGCATGGGGTATATGCTATTCTAATTCAGTCTGCAGCATTTCCCCTTCCTCTCTCTTCCTCACACCCTATGTTTGCTTCCCTCTACTCTCCTGATCTGTTTTTTACTAATAATTTTTAATTAGTTTCTTGTTGATGTACATATTGATGAGATTCACTATGGTATATTCATATATGATCATGGGAAAGTTAGGTCTGATTCATTCCATGGACCCTCCCTTTATTTTCCTTTGTCTATTCCTCTGAGCTTTTCCTTATTTTGGTCTTGCTTCTGCATATCAGAAAAAACATTTGAACTTTGACTTTTTGAGACTGGCTTATTTCACTTAACATGATAGCCTGAAGATCCTTCCATTCACTGGCAAATGCCATAAAATCTTTCGTCCCTCTTTGGTTATGCCACACCATCTAGCACTTCAAGCAGAGTTCCAGCATATTAGTGCACAATAGTCAGTCATCTACAGCTGTGCCAAACCAGATACCTATTTCCTGGAAAAGAGAAATTGGAAGGATTTATTCCACATCTTTAAATATTGGAAAATAGCCCATTTCAGCTGTTTATCATAGACATTGAAAATGAAAATCATAAAATTTGCTATAGACTAAATTTCTATTCTCTGAAAATGTGCAGGTGGAAAACTGAACTGCTATGTGAGTATATTTGGAGACAGAGACTTTCAAAAAAGGAAATTTAGTTCAAATAAAGATACAAGCGTAGGGCCCTTTTGCCTGGTGTCAGAAGACAGAGAAAGAAAAGGAGGAAGAGGATGAGAAGGAACAGGAGGAGGGGAAGAAAGAAGAGGAAGAGAAGGAGGAATAGGAGGAGGAAAGAACAGATGAGCCATCCATCTGCAAACCAGGGGGAGAAATCAACCCTGCTGATACTTTAATGTCAAACTTTTAGCTTCAAAATTCTGCAAAAATAAATATTTGTTGTTTAAACCATGCAATCTGTGGTATGTTGTTATGGTAGTTGTAGCCACTAAGCACAGAAACTTAATATATTCAGAGTACTAATTTAAAAAAATAAGTACCCCATCATAATTTTAGATATACTTAATATACCTTTTCAGAAGTTAGACTGACAGTCCCACAGTGCAATATGGTTTATACACACATGCATTGTCTCTATACGGCTCCTTATTTCAAATGAATAAGAAATCTACAAAAAATTGTGCTGACATCTTTAACATTAGAATGTTATTGTGGAGATTCCCAATTAATTTTTGATTTATTTTGAAACTAAATTCCAACAGTTTATTTCTCCTGATGCCCTTTGAGACCAAATGCCACTGTGGAGTCAAAAATACTCAAATGCAGAAATTTCAAGTCTGCTCAGAACATGTTGGTCAGTGGTCAACAGGGCAAGAAAGAACATATATGGTTCTAGTCTAACTTTAGAAGGCTCATATGATGGAGAAAAATACTTTCCTGGCAAAATAAAATCATCTTTATGTTGATAACCAAAGCAATTTAATCAGAAAGATTTTTGTGCACCCACTACCTTTTCTAAGGATATCCAATATGGCTTCTATTTATCCTTCTGCTATTTTAGCTTTATTGAGAGACTACTGGTTATGATGCCATTACGGTCCAACATCAATCATATCCTCAGACTTAATCAGGATTGGAATTTTATTTCTTTTATTCTTTTTAATACTCAGTGATATTTTGGTCCAGTGGTTTTAGACATTCTCACTTCATCCAAAACAAGACTAAATAAGTCTTTTCATCTACTAGTCACTCAAGAAAGTGTTTTTCATGGTATATTATCCAGTAACAGGAGTATAGAAGTGACATTTTTGGTATTATCTCATTAAATTAAAAATGAATTAAAGAATTCTCTGGGAATTGAACATGGCATTTACTTTTTCTTCAATATGTCCTTTAATTCCATGCAAACATGTGCACTCTGCATTCTTCTTAAGCTAATTCCTATAAATCAATAACTTTGCAATATTGCCCTAATTTCAAAGATGCTGTGTTAAATGCCTATCCTACAAGTTATCCAGCTATTATATGCTTTACTTGTTAATACTCTTACCTGAATTTTCTTCCTTTCTTTTTTTTTTATGTGGTGTTTGTGTGTGCGTTTGATGGTTATTTACTTGACTGCGTTGCCTATAATATTCTGAACTCTGAATATGACAATTATATTGTATTTCATAGAATTACCAATCTAATATGCAATAAGTAGTATAATTAATTAGTAACCCTTTAAATTTGATAAAATTTTCAGGGATTTGTTTGAAGCAAAAGCCTCTAGAAATAACATCTTCTTTTTAATGGCTAACATGTGGTATGTACATAACATCAACTCAAATTTTGAAATGTCTGACATTACTTTTAAGCATATAGAAGGGAAGGAAAATAGGAATAAGGAACACTAAATAATGTATCAGAAGATGTTATTTGTCACTCTGAGATTCCCACTTGACCTAAGCAATGTGTGTTTTTGTATAGAAACAATCTTTCTTGAAATATTTTTCTCTAGTATTTTCATTAAGTAAAATAAAATGTATCATATAATTCAGAGAATGCTCCAACTTTAATTTATTCATTGGCACATAATTTAAATGGATAGTGTAGGGATTGATGTCTCCTTAAAATTTTCTGGTTTTTTCTTCTTTTTTCTCTATGCAACCTAAGCTTCAACTTTATTAAAGGTGTTAAGAAAATGTAGAAGATTGCAAATTGGACAGTTGCATTTTTAGGTGAGGGAGAAAATGTTGCTTAAAAATTAAATTAAAGAACATGAAACATGAACTCAACTCACTGAAAAGTGTTTGAAATCTGTTCTAACTTATTATCTTCCATCAGTCTTACCTTCCTGCTCTTTGTAGTATTTTTGAGTTCAGATAAAATATAGTAGTTGATAATGCAGATTGAAAAGGAATGGATTTCTTTCTGTAAAATCTGTGGATAATTTTCTATCTTCTCTCTTTTAAACATAATATATCCAGTTAAGGAAGGTATCCTAAAAACTAAACATAATAAAAAGTGAAAATATAAGGGATAAATATAATATGAGTGCTGGGGCCTGTACTATGGTACCCTCCAGGCCTTACAGACCTCAAATAGCTTATTATTTATAATGTAGTAGCAAGTATGCTTGCGTAAAATCCAAGATCACACATTTTTTTTTATTAAAACACAGAAAATAGCAGAGAACTTGTACTAATTATACCACCATCACGTGATTTTGGATGGCAAGATCTGGAAGCAAAGATAAGCCACAGAAATGATTAGTACCACCTGTTACCCCACTTTAAGTTGAAAAGATGTGAACACTTAAATTTCATGGTTATACGTCCATCTATGTGTTCCTCTATCTATGTATCCATGTATTTATCAATCAATCTAGATAGAAGTACTACTAGGGACAATTTTTCCTGCATTTAATATAATTTAATGCAAATGCTACAGAGAAGAGGATTTCACTTTGAAGTAAAGGCTTCCTACAGATTGAGAGGTTGAAACAAGAAAAAAATCAGTTATGTCCACCAATTCAAATGGTCTTAAAATTTTAACCTGTGGCTGGGGACACAGCTCAGTGATAGAGCACCTGCTTAGCATGTGGGAATTTCTTGGCTTGATCCCATGACCACAAATATAAAAAACAAAGATAATGTGGGAAGACTAACATGAAGGCTAGAGATTGAAGTGGGTCATTATAGCAATGATATTCAAAGTATTTGGAAAAATTAATCAAACAAATGTTCCCATGTTTTCATTACCAGTGAGTCTATTATATTATTCTAAGATATTTGGTAAAGTACATTTATTTAAAATATACTGTACTTCCTATTATAAAACTGTAAAATGAATAAGGAAGTGATTCAAGAAAAATATTCTTTAAACCTGAGTGTAGAAAGAAAGTATTAAAGAAGAAAATATGAAACACTCAAAATGTGCATTTTCACCTTCTATAGAGTATACACTTGGGTAAAAGTCTGTTTTGGGTATTTCAATAATATTTTTTGATACTGGAAATTGAACCCAGTGGTGCTTTAGCAGTGAACTAAATCCCCAGTTTACCAGTGCTTCTTATTTTGTACTTTGAGACAAACACTTGCTAAATTGCTTAGACCTTTGCTAAATTGCTGAGGCTTGCCTTAAATTTGTAATTGAATCAAATTTTTTTTAAAAAATTGCTTTGTTTCTTCAATAAAATCAACAAAAAGTAATGACAAAAAATAGATAACAATATGGATAAAAAAAGAAATGAGAGTGAGGGGTGAGGAAAACTAAGATAAAAAAGATTATTAACAAAAATCGGAAATATTTTATCATATTCTTAGAAGCCATAAAAGCAAATACAGTATTTAAGATATTTAAATAACATGGATAACATGCATACAGAATATATTTCAGAAAGTAAGTGAAAAAGTAAAACTGTAGATATTATAAAGAAAATATGAGAATAATTTAGAGAGAATAAAAATCCAATATGTTGATAGTTTAATAATGCTAGTTGGGAGTGTAACTCAGCAGTTGAGTGTGTGACTCTCATGTGCAATTCCCAAAACAGAAAAAGGAGAAAGGAAAAAAATCCTTCTACATCCTTGATAAATTACAACAGAATAATTATTATAGAGTAAACTGTATAGTTGGTACATATATTGGTACATTTTCACTTTTAACAAAAATCCATGAAGCTCAATAGACTAAAAGCCTTGGCTATCATGTTAGCTCATGATTCTACAGGATTTCTATCTTATTAGCTTAGGATTCTGTGGGTTTTCTGTGTAGTTCTACTCTGTGTAAACTTAGCTGAACTCTCTTTGGATTTTTATGAGTCCATGGTCTGCTGGCAGGTTGATTGGCAGAAGAGTGTGTAGGATGTCTTATGTCTATCCACTGGCACACTCTAATGTAATGTTTGGCTGTTAACTTGGGCACCTCAGTTTGTAGTCCAGAATGCAAGTTATGTGTTGCCCAAAGTGATTTTAGGATTCTTAGTGCAGTAATGTGGATGTCTGAAAGTGCAAACACTGTTCAAATTTCTGTTTCAGTCACATTTGTTGCTGCTTCCTTTCTTAAGATGAGTCACATAGCCCAAAGATATAAGGGAATCTTTAACATTCTATTACATGGATATGAATAGAGGGGGAGTAATTTTTGCTGACTATATATTATTCTCCTAGCTCATGAACCAATATATCACATAGCAGCAGTACTAGACTATAGCATATAAAATATAATTTGTTTGATTGGACACATGCATCATGATGTAGCAATATATAGCACATTCAATAAAGCAAAACACTTTTCCCTCTGTACCTAGTAGGAATCAGCTTTTGATTGTTTTTATTGTTCCTAGCAAATGAAAGAACCAGCCTGCATTAGGGTGGCCTGAGTTAAGAAACCAATAAGAGTAGTAGGACTATACTCATGCTCAGCTGTGTCAGATATGCATACTAGCAGATGCATGTAGAAATTGGTACAAAAAGAAAAAGAAATAGACCTAAGCCATTTCTCTGTCTCTACTGTGTAACAACATTGTGCACAAGTGCCACGGTGCACAGGCTCTCCACTCCACCTTTCTCCCTTCCCCCTTTTGCTCATCAACCTCTCTGTCTCTGTCTTTATCTTTCTCCCTTTCTCTTCTCTCTCTCTCTTTTTCTCTCCCTCTTTGTTTTTCTACTAAGTGTGAATAACCAATTCTGAACAAATAATGAAAGGAAAAAATGGCATAACTGTAGTAGAAAATATTCTCATACTGACAATAAAATCGAATCAGAATATCAAAAGGACAATCCTAGAGAAAGGACCATTGCCTAGAAATAGTCTTAAAAAGTGCATTAAAATTCTTTCCAGATGATATAAATAAGTATTCAGATGAAAGAATAAAGTCCAAATGCCCTCTTTTTTCAGAAATATTAATAAAATGTGGCAATATTAAAAAATTCAAGGGGAAAAATGAAATGTGGTATTTATAGCTCTATAGCTGTAGTGAGCATGTGTTATTCTTGCAACTCTTCTGTAAAACCAAAATTACCTAAATGTTAAGTGAAAATATTCCATTCAAGTCAAAATGTAGCATCAAACATTTATACTGTGAGATCAACATGAGATCAATGGTTAATAGATTATATTAATGCATTATAGATAGATAGATAAATAGATAAATCAGGAATTGCAATATCCACAATAGTATAAATTAGATTTTCAAAGAAACAATGGGGAAAAGTTATGAAATCCAAAACTTGATCATAAATGTAATCTGAAGTTAAATTAAGTATATAGGAATATCATATGACAAATAAAACATTGTTGCAGAGTTTTTTTTAAATTACAATACAGACCTAAATAGTAGTACACAGTAGATGTAAAGAAGCATTGTTTTCTCAGTTCTGAGAAGTTAGACATGATAAAAATTCAGTTTAAATAGAAAAATAAAAACAATATTTTCTTAAATTAATCAATCCAGATGCCCCTCACTGGATGAATGGATCCAAAAGCTCAGGTATATATATACACAGGTATATATATATATATATATACACACACTACTCAGCTATTAGAAACAACAATATTGATAAAGGTAAATAGATGGCAATAGAAGAAATCATGCTGAGTGACATTAGCCAAAAGCCAAAACCAGGGCGTCAAGGGCCAATTTTTTCCCTCATTTGTGGAGGCTTGAGCTCAACCCAGGCTTGGGGGAAAGGTAGTCAAATTCATGCATTAGACGCACCAAAGGCATAGAAGCTCATAATCTATGTGAGCCATACACATGTAGGTGGGGGAGGGGGAGGGGAAAGGTGGGCTGCAGAGTGTTGGAGAAGTAAGGAGGATAGGAAGCGATCTAGGGAGACATTTTGCAGTGTAACATACACTTTACTTTGTAATCATATTGTCACTTCATCCACATTTAAGGATTGTCCAACACTTCAGCTTCTCAAAAAAAATTTAAAAAATGTACTGAATACATATCTCTATTTGTATTGCAGTTCTGTTTCAGTCAGCAAATGAAAACACACTAGGTATTTCCAACATAAGAAATTTTATAGAGGGTACTGGTTGCATAGGTGATGAGTGAACTCAGAAGGTGACAAGTTATTACTAAGTAACTCAGAAGAGCAAGAAGCAGTCACCTCAAGAGAGGAATAGGCTCAGATTGGGAAGATTGCCAGAACCCAGAACATGGGACAGGGAACAAAAGCAAAACTATTTTTATTGGATAATAGAGCCTAGATGAGCTCATCTGCTGATAGCGCTCTCTGATACAAAATGAGAGAGAGAGAAGCAGAGTTCAATTTCCCTTTAATCCTTCTTTGTCCAGTCTAACCCGGCACTCTTTTTGGCACATTCTTGTCAGAAGTGAGTTGGACAGGCTATCTTTCTTCCACACTATGCTTTTCCTCCCTTTATCAAATATCAGATAGTTAAAGGTATGGGGGTTCATCTCAGAATTCTCTGTTCTATTCCATTGGTCTTCAGTTCTTTTTTGATAACAATACAACCCTGTTTTTGTTACTATGGCCTTGTAGTATAATTTCAGGTCAGGCATTGAGATATGCCCTACTTCTTCCTTCTTGCTGAGTTACATTTTGGCTAATATTGGTCTTCTGTTACTCCATACAAACTTGAGAACTGCTTTTTCTATATCTGTGAAGAATGACATTGGTGTCTTATTGGGGATTGCATTAAATATGTATAGGGCTTTGGGTAGAAAGGCCATTTTGATGATATTGATTCTCCCTAACCATGAAAATGGAATGTTTTTCCATCTACTCAGATCTTCTGCAATTTCTTTTTTTAAAGTTTGATAGTTTTCATTGTAGAGATCCTTAATATCCTTTGTAAGATTTATGCCCATATATCTTATTTTTTTGGAGGAGTTGGTGAGTGAGGCAGATTTCCTGATTTCTTCTTCAGTGGACTTATTGCTGGAATAAAGGAAAGCTAATGATTTATTTGTGTTCATCTTATAGCCAGCCACTTTGCTGAAATCACCTGTAAGCTCTAGAAGTTTTCTAGTCGATCTTATTGGGTCTTCTAGGTATAGAATAATGTCATCAGCAAATACAGACAACTTGAATTCCTCTTTTCATATACAAATTCCTTTGATTTCCTTGTCTTGACTGATAGCTCTGGCAAGAGTTTCAAAGACTACATTGAATAAGAGTGGTGAAAGTGGACAACCTTGTCTTGTCCCTAAATTCTGTGGAAATGCTTTCAATCTTTCTCCATTGAGCATAAATTTGACTATGAGCCTGTCATAAATGGATCTTATACAGTTAAAGTCTCTTCCCTTGATCCCTATTTTCTGCAGAGTTTTGAGCATAATGTGGTGTTGAATTTTATCAAATGCCTTTTTTGTGTCAATTGAAATAACAATTGGACATCCATGTGTAGACAACTAAAACTGGATTCTTACCTTTCACCCTGCACAAAAATTCAATCAAAATGGTCCAAAGATCTGGATATTAAGCCAGTAACTTTAAATTTACTTGAAAAAGAAGTAGAATCAATACTAGTCAGTGGTGTCTTCCTTAACAAAATTCCAATGGTACAAGCAGCAAAGTCTAGAATAATTGAATGGGATACAATTAAACTACAAACTTTTACACATCTATAGAATTAGTCAGAAGTGTCAAGAGAGATCCTACAGAATGGGAGAAAAATTTTGCCTGCTGCACCTCAGACAGAGGGCTAATATCCAGAATATACAAAGAACTAAAAAAACTAAACACCAAAATCACAAATAATCCAATCAATAAGTGGGCTACGGATCTAAAAAGAAGCTTCTCACCAGAGGAAGTCCACAAAGCCCATAAATATATGAGAAAATGCCCTACATCATTAGCAATAAGAAAAATGCAAATCAAAACTTCAAGGAGATTTCACCTCACTCCTGTTAGAGTGGCAAAAATGAAGAATAGGAACAATGACAGATGCTGGATGGGCTGTGGGAAAAGAAGGATACTGTCACATTGCTGGTGGGACTGCAAACTGGTTCAGCCACTCTGGAAAGCAGTGTGGAGACTCCTTAAAAATTAAGACTGAAACAACGTTTTGACACAGCTATCCCACTCCTGGGTATTTTCCCAAAAGAGTTAGAATCAGCATATTATAGAGATAAGACTTCATCAATATTTATAGCAGCTCAATTTACTATAGCTAGACTATGGAACCAACCCAGATGCCCCTCACTTGACAAGTGGATACAAACACTTTGGTACATATTTACAATGGAATAATACTCAGCAATTAGAGAAAATGATATTATGGCTTTTGAAGCCAAACGGATGGAGATGGAAAAAATAATGCTAAGTGAAATATCCCAATATCAGAGATTCAAGGTCTGAAAGTTTTCTCTCATTTGTGGAAGCTAGAATACAACCAGAAACAGTATGTTAGATAGCTAAGCCAATAATAACCTGAATATGTTTATGAATTTTTACACAAACAGGGGGAAACTTGCCTAGGATACCTGGAAACGTAGGGAGAGATACAGGGAGGGGGAGGGATAAGGAATGATATCTAGGAGATTGGAAGGAGGGATTATGGGGGAATCTACTCAGAAGGAAATCTCTGACCTCCACAAGAAGTCTATTTAGCACAGGGTTTCATTTGAGGGAAACGTAGAACCATGGGTAACCCAAAGGGGGAAACCATGGAATTGCATCAGCCTTGGCTAACTATGTGAATATGCAGTTGTTCTTGATTGTTTGATAATGATTCCCCCTCAATTGTAAGCCCATATTCAACTAAAAGAAAAAGTGAGTTGGATGCAATAGCATAGTAAACAAATTTTTCAATTAAAATTCAAGTGTTGGATTTGAAAGCAAGTCTCCCATAATCCCTCTACTATGCTCACATACATTTGTGTGGTCAATACAATCTATAGAACAAAACAATATTAAAACAAATTATAAGAAAACAAATGAACATGATTTAATTTTGGCTCCTATATAAAGATATTTTACAGCAATGAAAGAAAAATGAAAAACTATCAAATTAAAATATGTTACTTTAAGTTTTCTAAATGTGAAGGATAGCCATAGATTGAAAGTTATAGAATTAAAAGATAATTGTTTTGGCTGGGTGTGATTGTGTCTCAAAAAAATAAAAATAAAAAGGGCTGGGGACATATTTCAGTGGTAAAACACCCTGGGTTCAATCCTCCATACCAAAAAATAAATAAAGAAACAAAGAAAGAAGGATGGAAGGTCAGAAAAAAAAGATAACTGCTTTAATTTACCTGTAAAGGAATTTTATATTATTTGTAATGGGGACCAGTTAATCTGTAAATAGATATTGCTTGAGTTTTTCATTATCTATTGTTCTACTTCATCATATTTAATATCATTATCCTCTTCCTTCTGGGTTTATGAAAGTTTTGCCTTTGGTATATATATACAATGCAATTCTACCCTGCTATTAGAGAGAATGATATTATGGCATTTGCAGCCAAATGAATGGAGATGGAAAACATTATGCTGAGTGAAATATCCCAAACTCAGAGACTTAAGAGCCAAATGTTTTGTCTTACATGTAAATGTTAGAGTAAAATGTAAGATAAGATGGAAGTTAGGTAAGCTTAAATAATAATATCAACATAGGTGAAATTTCACATAAGCAGGGAGAAATATAAAGATGAAGATGTGGGGAGAAGGGAGGGAGGCAAGTAAAGAGGGAGGGATTAGGGGGGTTATCAATGCAATTGGAAAATCTTGATGCCCATTAGAAGCCCAACTATACATAGGCAGGCAGAGAAACTCAGAAAATTCAAAATTAATACATATGTATATGCTTAATTCTATCTATAACATGGAGGTAGTGAAGAGGAGTCATGAGAGTGAGGAGTGGACAAACGGGCAAGACCCTGGACTAGGATCGGCCTTAACAAACTTTGTCAACATCCGTGTATGCATGATTTTGTAGCAATGATTCCCTCCAGTATGTAAGACTATGTCGAGCAAATATAAAAAAAAAAAAAAAAAAGGAAAACATCTTCTTAGAGGGCTGCCCTAACAGTATTGGAAGTGCTTATGAGATATGTGTGGGATTTTATGACTCCATCACTCTCCAAAGGCTTTTAACATTTGATTGATGTGCTGCAGCATCAGAGCCCAATAGTCTCGCCCTGGGTTGCATCAATCCAAGGCATAATGTACTTGTAATGTAATCCAAAGCTTTGCTCTGTGGGACATTGAGTTAATTTTCTCTCTTACTTGGCTCCTTCCCCTCCATGTTCACTTTTTAGTGATATTTCCTGAAAACATTCCGTGAGCAAGTTACTTGAGTTTGAAATAGTATGAATTACCATTTCAGGTCTTGCACCTGGCAAATGTAATCCCAAGGAAGTGTGGTTGATGTGAAAATAAGAGTTATGGGGTGGCAGGTTGTCATATAAGGCCTGATTAACAGTAAGTAGCTCTTGGTTACACTCCATCCCCAAATGTTTAAAAGAAGAGTTAAACAGTTCATTAGTTTGATGTCATTTTGAAATTGGCGACAAGTCATTGAGTCTGAACAGGTGACTGAAGGATAATATTTAGGGATTTTCTTTTCTGTCTTCTATTTTATATTTTCTGTCAGAAAAGATGCTCTGGTGCTATCAGTAAATGGATGAATGGATGAGAAAAGGACTAGATTGGATTCAGGGATACAATGTAAGAGGTCATTGCTTACATTCCAATAAGAGTAAATTAAAGTAGTTTTTTTGACATAGAGAAGTGGATTCAAAAGACAAAGGAATTGATCATTGATCAGAGACAGTAGAGAAGAGAGTTCAGACAAGGGCTGCTTTGTGTTTTCAAACTATGAGATCATAAATGTGTTTTGATTCGTTCAAATATCACTTCCTTTAGGGGCAACATATCTATGTAATAAGAATTTAACTCACTGGTTCCTTGTATAGATGAAATAAAACAGGCAAAGCATTTAGCACAATGACTCTTTAAAAATTCTTTCAAGAGTCTTACATTTAGGAGGGAATAGTTGCCATACAATCATGAACACATGCATAATGACAGAGCAAGCCAAGCCTTATGCCATTTCATGGTCTCCCCCCTTGGGTTCCCCTCGATCCCATGTTCCCCCCCTACTTAACTCCCATGTTAGTTGGTCTTCTCATGGAAGTTGAAGATTCCCCACTGGGTTGGTACCCCGCACTCCCTCCCTCCAGCCACCTTGATATCCCTTCTAATACATGCCCCTCCCTTTTTTTAATGAGAGGAATAGTGAGAAAGAGAGAAAAAGAAAAAGAGAATCAATTTTATTTAGTTTTTCATGTAGCTTTCATTGTTCCAACCCTTCCTTGTGTATGGTGCTGGGTTTGAACCCATGTCCTCGCACATGCCAGAGAAGTACTGGGCCACCGATTCAGCCACAGCACAATGATTCTTGAATACTGATGGTTTATAAATGTTGAGTACTACCGGGCATGGTGGCATACACCTGTAATTCCAGGGGTTCGGGAGCCTAAGGCAGGAGTATTGCAGGTTCAAAGCGAGCCTTACCAATTTAGCAAATGCCTAAACAACTTAGGGAGATTCTGTCTCAAAGTAAAAACAGGCAGGGGATGTTGCTCAGTGGTTAAGTGCCTCTAGGTCCAATCTCTGGTACCAATAAATAAATAATTAATATGAGATATATGTATATGTATCATTGACCAATAACTAATTACAGAGTGTCCCTGACTTATCAAGCTCAAATAGCCATGTTTAAAATTTACAATAGTGGCTTAATATTGATATGTGGTAGGAGTCATATCTCAAATTTCCAATTTGGATCACATCCTACACTAGTTACTTGTGATAAGATATACTCTATTGTGATGTGGGACAGAGCATTGTGCCACTCATCTGAGTCATCCATGTGATCATAAGGGGAAAGGGCCACTACTTAACAGGGTTCTGTGTTGCTAGGTTAGTTGCGTTAAATATATCATTGACTTGCCATATTTTCAATTTACTCTGGAATTATTGGGACACTACTCTGGTAAATTAAGGAATATTTGCTTATAGAGAGCTGGACATGAGCAGTTTAAACTTGGTATTTGCACAATCTCTGCCTTATCCTACTGTTTGGCTTTTACTTTCCTCATCTGGTGATCTTTTATAACCCACTAATCTACAATTTGGAGATGAGATAAAAACAAGTGTTTATCTGATAAAATCACTGGGACAAAAGGATGTATGAGTTAGAAAATTCTCCCTAATACAAGAGGCATTGTAATGAGCCACTGTCCTTCTATGAAATGTATGATATTGATATTCAAGACATTTTTGCATGAGAAAATAAATGTTGATATTTTTAAGGAATGTTTATTACCAGATATCTGTGGATTCTGACATGCATAATTAATATAATTTAACAATCTAACTTGCATTTCACTGTTGGTTATAAAGGATAAAATGCTTCACAATTTAGTCATAAAATAGAGACTAACAGTAGAATGTCACTCTCTCTGCAGTAGTCTCCTTGACAAGTAATTGCTTTGTGTTGACCAAGCAGCATTTTCCTAACAGTTCTCTTGCAGTAGTGTCTGTCAAAGATCTGTCGTACTTCTGCATAATAAACTCTATTTCCAGAATCCTATCATTGGTCAGACACACAGTGGCTTGACTTTGTTTTTTCTTTTTTTGCAGAACACGGTCATGTTCTGAAAGCAATTTTCCTTGTATAATTTCTCTTTGAAAATCCATTCATTTGTGACAGCAGTGTAAAGAGAACATTAATTTTAATACTTTGGCAATTTCTTTTCCTTAGTGGCCAATACAACACTGTTGAAAACAGTAGAGAAAAAGTGAAATTGACATCCTGCTGGCAGACTCCCAGGTAGAGGCTCTCAGAGCGTCTGAAAAATGGGCTTCATGCAAGTTTGACGTGTCTGGTTTGAGGTTGCATATACTAAAAATTAAACACATTTGAGGGGTACACTCATTCAATAGTAGGGCTGCCACTTTTTTAAGATATGTTCTCTATGGAGTAATCCTTTTCAAAATTTTCATTCATTTATTTTTTAAAGAGAAAGGGACAGTGAAAGAGAGAGGGGAGGAATCAATTTTATTTAGTTTTCTATGTGGCTTTTATTGCTGTAACACTTCGTTGTGTATGTGGTGCACAATGTGGTGTACTCTAACCACTTAGCAACTCTTCCAGCTCCCTCTTTTTTAGTTGAATGGGATTTCCATCTGGAATTTGGAGATTTAGAAGAATGATAACGATGAATAGAGAACAAACTTGCAAATTCCCTGATTCAAATAAAAGTCTCCTTGATAAACACTGAGTTGGAGATGAAGTTCAATAGAGTTGAATTTCTCAGGAGCCCTGGAGACTGTTCTGTATAATTAGGTTATCTCAGGCTTGCCAAACACTTACGAGACATGACTGTTGAAGTACAGATTCCTAGGTCCCAAATTGCTGTGTCTCTCTAAAGGATGGAGGCTATTATTTTAATGGATTTTCCATGTTGTTTACATTGATTTTTAGGGAAATACCAGCATAATGCTTAAAAATATGGGTTTTGATGGAGACAGATGGGCATTTTTGGCAAGGACTGCTATTCTGAAATTTACTACTCACTGATAATAGGAAAGTATCTAATCTTCCTTTATTTGTTTCCTCTGTAAAAATATGTATGGGAAATTTCCTATTGTATTATCAATTATGGGAGCAGAGCTGGTTTTGATAACAGCTCAAAACTACTGGTCAAAACACTTCATCCTCAATACTGCAGGATCAAAATTTCCTGAAGGCCATGAAAATCTATATACTCATAAATTGTACTTGGAAATTTTCCATCTTTCTGTAAATGAAAGAGAAATGAAGGTCAAATTGAGGTCATAAACCTAAATTTTAAAGCAAATCTGAATCTCTCCATTCTACTACTAATAAAATTGTCCTGTCTTTATTTTATCTCTAATAAATTATATGTTCATTAAGCATACATTCTTCAAAGTTT
Organism: Aplodontia rufa; assembly: GCA_004027875.1. Lineage (NCBI taxonomy): Eukaryota > Metazoa > Chordata > Mammalia > Rodentia > Aplodontiidae > Aplodontia > Aplodontia rufa. The sequence continues at coordinate 27,147 of PVKS010016161.1, forward strand.
CAGTGATGATTTTAAGCATTCTCCACCTCTTTTATCCAAGTTAAGAACTTAAATAATCCAAGAGAAAATGGGAAGTTAGCTAATATGCTCTCAGTGATATAAAAAGCAACTGCAGTTGTAGCATCTGCTACAACCTCATGCTGCCTACTGTCTGGTTGGAGCAGTATCCTGCCTGCTGCATTGTGCTTCCTAGCACCTGTGAATTAATTTTATTACATGTCAGGGAATTAAGGTTGCTCATCAACTGACTTGAACTAGATCATCATGTATTAGCTGACAGAGTCCAATAGGCATTCTTAAAATTTGATGACAGGAAACAAAAAATTTAATATCAGAATAAGAGAGAGAGAGAGAGTGAGAGAGAGAGGGAGAAATCTGAGGATGCTAAGCTGCTGTCTTTGAAAATGGAGGAAAGGGCACATGCTGAGGCATGGAAGCAGTCTCTAGCAGGTAGACAAGCCTTCCTCAACATTCTGAAGAAACAGTCCCCACAGACACCTTGATTTTAGTCCAATGAGATGCATTTCATATTTTTTTTACCCCAGAATTATCACATGATAAATTTGTGCTGCTTTGAGGTACTAAATATGTACAAATTTTTTATATTAACAATGGTAAATAACCATTTAGGTAACATAGGGTATGTGAGCAGATCTGAAATGAACCAACTTCACTGGCAATTCTGTTCCTCGCAGCTATTACTTTGGTTTCCGAATCTTGGGCATTAAGTACTCAAGTATCAGTAGGCACTCTGCCTGTTCTGTTCACTCCCTCCTGTTTCTGGATACCTTTTCTTCAAACTGCCAGTCAGTCATAACTCTGTTGTTCTGAAAATTTACCTTGATGGGCCTCCAACTTTGAAGCTAAGAATGTCCTGAGGGCGATCCTAGGGTAACCCTTCCATATTGTAACATGAACTGCTGCAACAGAAACTATTGATCTATTTATGATGCTTGCAGGAGCCCTAATATTTAGAAATATTTCCTTTTTTCTTTTCCAAAGAACCATGAAAGAAAAAAGGCAGAGAGATGATAACTAAATACCTAACCACAGCAGAAGACAGGTCAATCCCTTTTGTGTTTCTCACTACTTCATTGTTCAAAGGGATTTTGGGTTTTAAAAAATTAGATGTTGGCTTGAAATGATTTCTACCTGCATCAGACTCTTGCAGGTAAAAGGGAACTACAGTGGAAAAATAAATATTTGTATAAAATTAATTAAATCTTGGAAGCATTGTTTACCAACATTGCTTTAGTTTCCGTAATATTGCCTTAATTTTATGTTGTAATTAAAATGTTTTGCAGTATATTCCATGATCCCATATTGCAATTTAAATCAAAACATAATAAATCAGCAGGCTAATGCTCACTGAAGTTGTGTTGTATTCCTAGCACTGAGGTTTCCTGGTCAATGTTGCATTGTTTATTTTTATGCCTACCCAATGAGATGAGCTGTATTTTTATTCCCATTTTACAGGCTAGGAAATTAACTTCCACAGAGATTAAATAATTTGCTTTAGTCCACAAAGTGTCTCAATATGAAACTCAGTGTAATGGTCAGCAGCTCACCTGAATTCTGATAGACTTAGCCTACCAGGCCGGCAGGTGAGGGAGGAATGAAGAATTTTACCCTTGATGATCTCTGTACCTATGTACACATACACACTCATTCTCCCCCACACACACACACACATTCACACATGTACATATATGTGTGTGTTTATATATAATATATTTGAAAGTTTTTATAAAGGAATCTTTTTGTCGTAAGTTTTGGGTATACCTCTGCCCTTGTGAAAAACACAAACACATTCCATTTCTAACTTCAGTATACTTAAAAGAAAGTCTACAATTGTTTTCCCACCTGCAGCTCCTATGTTTATTTGATAGTTATATTTGTACATACAAGTGGTCTTATGTTTTTCCTTATCCACTTCAAGTCCTACTCCATCTCCTCACATACCTTAATAATTATAAAATAAAGGCTTCTGTTTATGGTCCTATTTTACTTATGTGTTTGAATTAACTCTATATTTTAAGCTATATTTCTGAGTGCATGTATTTTTTAAACCAGAAGTCTGATGAAATTACAAATTTTGGCTTTTGTTATACAGAAGGAATAATAATAACACTTCAAAAACAGTTATTGTGATGAAAAGCTATTGCCCAATGCATTAGCCATTTATATCAGATTTCCCGGCATTTTATTTTATCCATTTTCAATTGAATGAGACAGCACTGAACAACGGGTACAACATTTATGCTGTGAAGAGTCTGAGCTCAAGTATTTGAATGTATTATGATCTTGATTAAATATCCCTTGTGAAAAGCTGTTACTAAAATTACTATACATTTCTATAAATTTTATACAAAAGTACAATTTCTCTGGCTTAGCTATAAAAACAAAAATGGAAAAGAAATGTTTGTCTACATTCCAGAGTCAAGACCATCATTGATTTTGCATGAAGCCATTGTCTTTTATTATTTTGTTTCTTCTTGAAATGTTGATCCTGAAGCTATTGCTCAGAGGCCTGCCCTCTTAAGACTTAAAGACCACCATGCACTAAAGCTGTGGTACCCAACACCTCTCCTTTCAGCCCTGTGGATTACAGGAAAGGTCTCATATCATTTGCATGCATTAGGGGATACAAACAGACTCACAGTTCTGCCTTAAGCGGTACATTTGTACTTACCTTCATTTGTGAATAGTCTCTTGTATTAGATTTCCATTATGCATGAGGAAAACAAGAAAGTAACTAGCTAAAGTTTCATGGTAAATGGATTTAGTAAAATTACTCACCAAGTGGCTGGAAATTATGCTTCAAGTCTTAATTTACACTGAAAACTCTACATGCTGTAGGGAATTCCAGACTACCTTTCTGCATTTATTAATAAGAAATCTTTTAACCTATTTTATAAAGATTCTCACATCTATCACTTCTTTTATTAAGAATTTTATTCAATTTTCTTCTTTCTAATCCAACTATGAAAGGAAAACTTTCAATGCAAATATTCTATTCTGATGTTCTGAACTTTATTGAGTAATAGTTGACAAATATTGTTAAAAAATTTAAGGCACACAATCTAAGGTCCTTACACGTCTCATGAAATGACTGCCATGATCAGGGTAATTAATACTCCTGTTTCCTTGTGCAGTTTTAATATTTTGTGTGTGTTGTGACACCTAGATTCAATTTTCATGACAAATTTCATATATGAAATGTAATATTTTTAACGATAGTCACTGAACTCTATATCTCCAGGAATTATTCATTCCATATAACTGAACCTTTAAGCAATATCTCTTTTCCCACCCCAGACTCACCGCAAGCACAGTCTTGTTCTCTACCTATGTGATTTTGACTTTTTTGGATCCCTCACATAAGTGAGCTCTCACACTTACCTTTCTGTGCAGCAGGTGTATTTATTGCTTCAACTGCTGATGAGCTCTTACGTTGTTTCCATACTTTGGCCGTTATAAATAATGCTGCAATTAACATAAAATTACAAATAACTCTGTCTTGCTGATTTAATTTCCTTTCAATATATCCCCAAACGTGAAATTTTTGGATCATACAGTAGTTTAACTTAAAATCATTTCAATCACCTCCATACGATTTTCCATAAAAACTGTAGCAGTTTACATTTCACCAGCAATATACCAGGGCTCCCTTTCGTCACTCTCCTTGTCAACGGTTGATATTTTTGTTTTTTGATAATAGCCATCTAACAAATGTGGTGATTTCTCACTGTGTTTTGACTTGCATTTCCCCGATTATTTGTTGATGTTTCATAATCTGATGTTACCTTTCATGACTTTTATCTCGCCATGACTTGTATATTTTCCTTGAACAAATATCAACTAATTTCTTATTATTTTTTAATCAGGCGCTCCTTGATCTTTTTGCTATTGATTTTACTGAATACCTTGTGTATTTTTGATATTAATTCCTTCTCTGACATATGGCTTAAAATAATTCATTCTTTTCCATAAATTCTTTTTCACTCTGTTGATTGTTTCTTTGTTGTGCAGATAATTTTTTTTTCTTTTAGTACCAAGGATTGAAACCTGGGATGTTTAGCCCCTGAGCCACATCCCTAACTCTATTTATATTTTTATTTTGAGAAAGGGTCTCACCAAGTTGCTTGGGCCTAAGTTGCTGAGGCTGGGAACTTTGGATCCTCTTGCCTCAGCTTCTTGAGCTGCTGGAATTGTAGGCATGTGCCACAATACCATGTTATGCAAATGATTTTCAGTTTGATACAATCTCATGAGTTTATCTTTGGTCTTGATGTATGAGCTTTATTGTGTTACATGAAAAATCATTGTACAGACAAATATCAATGCACTTTTCTCCTCTTTTCTTTTAGTATTTTTAAGATTTGAGATGATACCTTTTAAGTCTCACTTTTTTAACTTTATTTTTTGTGTATTGTGTAAGATAAGTTTCCAATTTCATTCTTCTGCATGTGGGTATCCTCAATATATCACTCTTTATAATGAAAAGATCATCCAGACAGAAAATCAATACAGAAACAGCAGAACACAGCAACAAAATAAATTGAACGGATCTTACAGACATGTACAGAACATTTTTTACTCAATTGCAGGAGAATACATGTTCATTGTAAGGATTCACCAAACATTCTCCAGCATAGATCACATGTTAGGTCACAAAAGAAACTTTAACAAACTCAAAATGCAACTGCTTCTTTTGAAGTCTTCTAGAAGGCAAATGCTTTGATATTCAGTTTTCCTGTTTCCTCCTCACTTTTCAAATAATGTTTTGGGAGTTTTTATTATTTTCTGTTATATAATTACATGTCTACTAATTCATCTTTCTAATTTTATTGCAAAATTAACCACCTGTTTGTATTGGTTTGTTAACTACACCAGTGTGGACTGTAAGGAGAATACTAATACATCATTAGGAACAGAAGGCCACTGTCTTGGAGAGAACTATTACAAGCTACCGAGAGAAAAATTTTCAATTACTTGTAATTTTAACATGAATAGTGAAGACAAAGGTATATGGAGTAAACTTTCATTCATGGAGGGAGATTGGAATTATTCAGAAAGTCCTTCAGTCCTAAGATAAACAAAGGAGTTTTTTTAGGATTATGTAAATGGTTATCTACTCCAGGAATCTAGGCCAAAGTCTAGCTATAACAACCAAATAGCCTGATTAAAGAAAATTTCAGGAAGAAAACAATAATTCACTTCTCAGAACTCAGAAAAATATCTGTATTATACTAATAGCTAGAATAACTTTGAAGAGATTACAGAGCTCTATAAATTCTGCTCCATGATTCTGAAAAGCAGGCTAAGTAAAGCCTGATCCTTCAACTAAAGTTCCAATGGGACTACTAAAAAGTGACCTGTCATGAAAACATAGCCCTGAATGTAAACATCGCAACTAGGACACGCTTCTACCAAAGTAGTAATTGCAATAACTAGCAAACTTAAAATGCTAATGTCAGCATCATCAAGACCACCATTAGAAGAGAGAGGCGGGGAGAGAGAACATTGTGAAGTTTAGGGAGCCAGTGAAAAGACACAGTTGAGAATGACGTATATGTAGATCACTGCTGATCTGCTATCTGGTGTGAGAGAGAACCTCTTTCCCTCTACTCTTCATTGTTTCTCTTCTTTCTTTCTTTTTTAGAATTTGTCACTGAACAACCCAAAATATATAGACAGAGTGCTGACTGTTAAGTACACATAATCCATAGCTCTCAACTTTAAAATATATCTATGAAAGCTGCATCTTCAGTGAGTTAGAAAGGATGAGGATCCATTGGACACCATTTTGAACATGATGAAGATATCTGAGTGGATATTTGATTTTCAGCAATTCTTCCTCCTTCGAATGTCTCATAAAGTGATAAAACATGCTCATCACCAATGAGATTATTAAAATGAAGATATGATCTTCAATAAAATTCAGTTTTCGAAAGCCATGAAATGTGAGAGATGACAGCAAAATCCTGGAAGCCAGATAGCTGATGAGCCGAAAAGCGTGCCTGAAATTGCTACAGAGAAAAGTGACACTGAGAGTTTGAAGCCCAACTTCAAACAGAATATTGACTTTCTGGAAGGATTGCAGCCCACACGCCATCCTGAAATTAAGTCTTCGGAAATGAGGAAACTCTTTATCAACAATGTCGTGTTTCGGTTCATGAGGTGAAGAGGTGAGGAATTGGAGCTTCCAGCAGTCACAAGAGATAACCTATCTAACTTTTAATCTCAGTTCTAAATGTGGACAATTGCACTGTCAGTAAAGTAATTTTCTGTGTCCTTCTTAGAAATTAGAGATTTTTTTTTATTCATTGCCACCCCACAGAGTCATTTTCAATTGAAACAAGATAATTCTTTAGTATTAAATATTAATATTCCTTCTCTTGGTCAATAGATGACATTATTACCTAAATCATCTGAAATCAACAAAATCAAAATAATGTTTGTATAATGATCATAATGAAGAACTGTAAGAACAGTATCTAAACTCCATTAACACACAATTAATAATGAACTTAAGATTTTAAAGCATTGGAAATTAATCCTTTTGTGCCATTGACAATGAAATCCATAATGTAGCTACAATAAAATTTTTCTTGGAAAGAATAATCTTTTGCAATATTTCTTATTTACCAAGACTTTTATTTGGATTTAATCAGAGAAATATAATATTACTAAATTTCTGAATACTTTAGAGGTATTAATTCAGCTAATAGTTATAAGAACCAGAAGAGGATGGTATAGTTTTCTCTTTACTTTTTTTTTCTTTACTTTTAAGTGTACAAAAATAGTAAGTGACTTTCCAACTACATGCATGTAATAAAATGACAGAAAGTGCTATAAAACCAAGGGTGACAAACATAACAGTCCACTGGCCTAAATATACTGTATCTTGAACCAGATGCAAGACTGATTGGAAAACAAAAAATAACCATATGCACACAATGCTTCCCGTCTTTCGGTACCTTTTTTCAATCATTAACAAACATGTAGTGACAGGCGGAACAAAGACTCACTATTGTGTAAGTCTTTATCTTACAAAAAAGAAATGATTGAAATATAAAGAAAATGAAAAGATTAAGGTAGATATTAATTGATTATTATTAAAAGAATGTTAGAATGTCTCTTTTTAAGATAATTTATGGATAGAAAACTTGGATTAACAAACCAAACCAAGTAAAATATTAAAAGAAAAATAGGGAAGGAAGTTTTATAGGGAAAACCAAGTGGCACCATTTAAATATCTGTACCAATAAAAAGAATGCAAAGTGTGGCAATAATAATATATGGATCACCATAAGAGATTGTTCTTCAATTCAATCAATTAAAAATTAAATAAATGTTGTATTACTGAGCCTTCTCCAGAGGAACAGAAACAAGATGTGTGTATATATGTGTGTATCTCCACATGTTAAATATATATGGAGCTGGAATTGGCAAGTGAGCATGTGTGCTCACAAGTGCAAAATCTCTACTACACAGAGTCTGGAGATGCAGGGAAAGGTCAACTTTTCAACTGAGCCTGAAGAAAATATGGAGGCAGAATTTCCAACTTCGTAGAAGTGTCTCAGTCTGTTTCCTTTTAGGGCTTTCAAAAAATTGGATGAGGTACAATCACATTAACGAGAGCAATCTGCTTTATCTAATGTCTACTGATTTAAAAGTTAGTTTACTGTAAGAACATACCTCTATCGCAAAATTGATGCTGGTGATTAAATACATATCTGGGTACCATGGCCTATCCAAGTTGACACATAAAATTAATCATCACAACTATTTAAAATAAAATAATAATATATTGAGATATTTCTAACAATTATACTAGAAAAATATATGAGAAAAATAGTACAAAGAAAGATATGATATGAGAAACAGTAGAATATTGAAAGATATTCACTATATACATGATCTATTTTACTATTGCTGGAATGGACACTTTGATGATTTAATAGAGCTTTATTGTAAAACCAAACCAACCACCAAAATATTCAAACATGGAGTAGGTTAATCTAATAATTCAAACTGTAGAAATACAGGAAATTTTAAAAATAAAAGAAGGCAAGAAAAGTAATAATGAAGGAACAAAGATTGATGGAGCCAGTAGAAAATAAGTGCCAATATACTATGTATTAAATCCAACTGTGTTGCTAATGTATACTAATATTCAGTATACATTATTTTAGCAATCCTGTTGAAAATTGTGGATTGTAAAATCAGATGAAAATACAACACTCAAGAATATGTTTTCTGTAATAATACATGTTAATAATATAAATATTCAAAGCCTTAAAGCTAAAGCCTATTTAAATATATGCTGTAAAAAATATTAAAGGTGAGCTTGAGTAGTTATGTTCAAATCAAATAGGTCTCAAAATATGGAATATAACAATGAAAAACAAGGAGCATTTTGTGGTAACAAACATGTAAATTCTCCAAGGCCATCAAAAATCTTAAATAAACATATGATTTAATAGCATTGAAAAATATAAACAAAGTACCGATAGAACTAAAAAGACATATGTAAATCCACAATTATTGCTGTGGATTTTAACATAGTTTCTTCAGTCAGCATTCATTGAATCAGTTCTCAATAAGGATATAGAAGTAAAATCCACTATTAATCAATAGGATATATTTAATATTTATAAGAAAAGATGAACATATATTTTAAAATTGCATATGAAATATTTAACAAGACAGAGTATAATGTGAACACTAAACAGAACTTCATATTCTAAAATATTGAATTTATACAAAGTATGATTTCAAATCACAATGTAATTAAATGAGAATTTAATAACTAAAAAAATTGAGGAACATTTGGAAATTAAACAATACTATCCTAATAAACTAATGTTCAAAAAATCACAAGGAGAATTAGAAATTCTTTTGAAGGCAATGAAAATGAGAAAGTTTTCTTCCAAATTTGCGGGGTGCAGAGAAAGTCATGCTTAAAATCTTACATCAAATCTGAAAATTACCTACCGGGCAATTGGAACAAGAATAAACTTGCATTCTAGACATCACTTAGGTTCAGATGCCTCAAAGGTGGCTAGATTGGGAATATACACACCAATGTGGATCTCAAACTCTAGCTTACTCCTGAGTTCTGTTCCTCCCCATGCTCCCTATAGGACACCATTGGAGTCATCTAGCAACTTCTAATGCCAATGTCATTGATTACTCTTATTGGAACACTTTAAAATTTACTTTATAAATATCTCAGACTCAAGGACACAGCTGCTCCCAGAAGCTAAAAATTCATAGCAGGGGCAATTTATTTGAAAAGGGGAGATATTTACTGAATGATTTGAGGAGATGTTCACAGTATTAATTAAGAGGAATTATTCTTGCACAGAGAAGCTGACTTAAATAGGGAAAAAAGGAGTAAGGTTAGAGGTAAAAGTTACCAATCATGTGATCAGTAGTGTCTTAGCGATTTTTACATTTATATTGTGTTTGATGCTTGGATGATGCCTACCAAGTTAAGGACATTTTTAAGTGGTTGACAAAATTTTTTATTTTGAGGGGACTTTTCAGAAGTGTTGGTGATGATATGAATGGATGTCCAGCACACAGCTGGTATTAGCATGTAAATGTGAGATGGGCTTTGTGTGGACATGAGACAGACCTTCATCCTTTCCCAATGAATCTCAGAGAAAGTATGCTTAGCAGAAAATGGAAATAACATTTGTAGTTAAATTATATAATTACCTGAATGCCATCTCAATGTTCTGGACTACTAAGTATTCACAGATCCAAAGTTTAATATCTTCTTTTATAGGGGAAGGAGACATGTAGGAATATGGATATTGATGCTTTAGCACAAATAGCTTAAAAATATATGAAGGCTCATGCTATACAGAAACTGAAACCTACTAAATAAAATATTAGGTTCATGTCCGAGAACTGGTGTCAGCACACACCGTAGTACCACAAAGTTGCTTTTACCCTTCTCAAACATTCTTTTTGTAACAATTGTACTGAATATGGTTTCTAAAGGGCCCTTTTCCTTAGTTGTCCCATGTGAAGTACTAGTTCAAAGTATTCCTTATAGTAAAGTAACTGGTATTAATAATGAAATTAACTTTGGGTTTATGTTTTTATTCTTGTTTTTCTAAAATCAAATCACTTTGTACACATGAAGAAAATTTCCCAGGTACACTTAAATTGAAGTTCCACCAAAATTCTGAGAATTTGCCACCCTATGCTATATTTTTACTAGTTCTTAATGCACAAATGTATACAATTGAGATTAGATCACCTCTAAATATTTACCAAGAATGTAGTAACAGTTTCATTACTTCAAATTATAAATATTTCATAAAATTATTAATTAATTCTAATCATATTTCATGTTTTAAACTATTATTTACAATAAAAATCTTACCATTAAGTTTGAAAAACTAACACATTGGTAATTTAACTTGACTAATTAAAATACAGCAACAAAATATGTATTTTGTGTAGAACTGAAGTAACTCGTTTCTGGTAAAAGTTATATTTTATTATTTTAAGTTGTTATATTTAATGATACATGCTGCTTTAAAATATAGCAGTGTAACATCTAAATTTTAATAAATTATATGTGGCTTTCTCTATTGATTATTGTATGTTTATTTGAACATAAAATTGACAATATCTGTGTGACTTGCATTTTATGCAATTTAAATGTTTCTTATGTTAGTTGCTATTGTTGCTATGTCCTGTCATGTTCCCTCGTTATTTTATTGCAATTTTCTCTTTCTTAACTGTATTGAACATTTTTTTTTTTAGCAGCGTAAGAAAGAAGTAAAGTTGCGCAGTGTTTTAAGAAGGACAACCATGACTAGAGAGACCAGAGGAACTAATCTGCTAAGTTCAACTAAATGGGACTTAACCTAAAGGTTTTGACAGAAGAAAATTATATTACAGTTACTATAGTACTTATGGGCCTATGGGCTACTATGCGGCAGAAAAATTAGCAGATACTGTAGAAGAGCAATTCCGTTTACACCAGAGCAATTTTTGTGTGATTCTGGATACGACTGGAACATATTATAAAATCCTGGTTGGCATGTAGCTACTTAAAGGAAAAATTACCCTTGAGGGAGCAGAGCATACAGTGTTTCAGAATCAATGATGTTATTGGAGAGAAGAGTTTGAGGAAATTGGGCTTATTCATTTTAATAAAGGAACATTAGCCTTTTTTGACCTCATTGAAGTTGCAGAATTCTGAAAGCCATAGATAAAATTGATTCTAATAAATTCTTGTGTCCACTCTAAAAGTCAATAAGAGGAGAAAATGATCATGAAATTGGGAAACTGGGGATATGAAATTGAACTATATGCGTTTCATTCACAGCATGGGAGAAACTGTGACGGAGACAGAAGCTGCCAGAGCAGTGGCACTCTGTGTGTGTGTGTGTGTGTTGCAGATGAATCAAGTATCATTTGGCAGAGCATTTTGAAATTTTGGAAGACTAGAATGCAAATTGCATAAAGAACTGAATCTGCCTAAAACATCACCAATTGAGAGGATCAATTTATTTTTATTTATTTATTTATTGTAAAGAAAGAAAGAATCAATTATATTTAGTTATTCATCTGGTTTTTATTGCTCCAACACACTATTGTGTATGTGGTGATAGGGTTCCAACCCAGGTCCTTGAGCTTGCCAGGCAAGTGCTATAACTGCTGAGCCATTTTTCCAACTCTGTTTTCATTTATTTTTTAAACTTTCTTTTGTTTCCATGATTTTTGTTGCGTTATAATTATACATAGCAGTGAGATCCCCTGTTAAATTTTTGTAGATGCACTGATAAAGCAACCTAATTTGGGCAAGGTCATTCTCCAGTGTTTCCTTTTTTCCTCACCTTGATCCTTTTCCTCTACTCTTGAATTTCATGAAAATTGAAGAAATGGATCAATTTAATGAAATCAACAATTTTCATTGTCATGGTTAGCTTCTGGGCTAAGTCTTGACCAAATATCACCCCCTTTCCTCTGCAAACTGATGCTAGATTCACCGTCAAACATCACTTTCATTATCTTTTTCTCTGTAAACAGAGCCATATTTCTCATATAACTAAATATACTCTTTATCTTGTCATTTAAACATTCTAGAATTGGACCTCAAAATACCATTTTAGAATTACTCTTTTAGCTTCTCTACTGTAGTGTATTGTGAAGTGTACATTTTGAAACACAGATCTTCAGAGAAACTAAAGAGGGGGATAGAGAGGAATAACAAATATGGAAATTCCTAGAAAGTAAATATTCAAAATAAAAATGTACTACAGACAGGGTGCCAAATTTATTTGACAAGATAATTTTTTCCCAGGCACCTGAAAAGAACATATCCAAAAATTGGTATTCCCTGAAACACAGTTTAGTAATGATACCTTTGGACACAAGCTGAGATCAATGTTATCTTAATAACCTGTTTTGGTGTCGCATAGACAAATGTAAATTACAGAATAGAAAACTCTAAGATACTCCTTAGTCCCCTAAATGCACTTTTTTTGCACACTGTGTGAGATCATTGAATAATATCGAGTTTTAAAATTGTTGCTTTTCATATTTTTGAAAATTTATCAATAGAAACCATGTTAATGACTATATTTTAATAATTCTAATTTAAAATTAAATTATAACTTTAAGCAACTCAAATGCAAGTAAGTTCATTACAGTTTAATTTTTTTTCAAAATGAGCACTGGATTATCCTATTATTGATAAGAATTTAAATAGTTCATGGAATATCAATCATAAGCAGATCCTGTGCTGTTAATTAAAAATCCACTTCTAAATGATTTGACAACTTTTACTCAAAAATTACCAGAATGCTTTGCTTGGAAGTAGTCTAATTCAGTGTGAATGCTTGTTGTGCTGTTTCCAAGCACTCTGCCTGTCTTCAAGTTGAGTGCTAACTGCACTATTGAATGCTTTGATAATTATGTATGATATGTGTGTTCTCTAGAACCATGTTTCTGCATCAAAACGAATGTTGAATTAACCTTATTTGAAAAAGATGGATTTGACAATTTGAGCTTTTATTGATTTAAAGTGTGATTTTTTTTTCTAATCTAGTTTTGGATAGTTTTTAGATATTTTCATTGCTTCAAAACTAATCAATATTTGTGATTCTGTTTTCTAAATCTGATTATGATTTCTTCCATATTTCACTGATAGTAGATAAAAATCAAATTTATACCTAGGTCTTCAATAGTCCTCATTACAATAAAAATATGGTGTTTGTCAAAGTTACTGATAAATAACTTGGAAAATCTAATATATTTTATAAACTTGTATGTTTCCTTATCAAAAGATAGAATAAGTATTTTTCATGCTTTTAGCTACATTACATAGTTTAAAGAATTCTTTAAATCTTACGAATACTATACAAAATATAAAAGTGGACCTATTCTTACCAATATGGCATATGGTTAAAATAATAGATTATATACGTGTGTTATACTTTGAATATCCCTTCCAAAATTCACATTGATATTTAATTATCAATGCAACAATTTTAAGGAGTGGGAACTTTAAGAGGTGATTAATCATAGCAGCATTGCCCTCACGAATGGATCAAGGCCATTATCTGGAAGTGGGTTATCTTGGGAGTTAGAGAGTTACACAGGAGTTTTACTGTCATGGTGCTCTCTCACCAAAGAATGCCTCCCACCATGTTATAATCAGTAAAAAGGCTCAACACTAGATGTGGGCCCTTAATCTGGGATTTCCCAGTCATCTGCCAGAATCATGACAAATAAATTTCTATTTATATTTTACCTTGTCTTCAGCACTCTGTTATAAAAACAGAAAAAAAAAATGAAGGCAACACACACACACACACATAATTACACACACATAATAGACAATATATTCATAGTATTGATATAAATATATCTAATACATCTATTACATATGTGTATATTTATATGATGACAGGTCTTTTTTCTGGAATTCTATGTTGAAAATGAAATTGAAAAAAATCACAAATCACAGTAGTATGCTATACTTCCTGATAAAATCAATAAAACAGCAAATCTGTTCCCCATGGATACCAACTACATAGTAGACACTCTAATGAAGTGACTGAAGTGTGATGTGGACCTTAAAGATTACATAGGATAATTCATAGGACTTATAGAAATTAGATTTTCTTTTGCATCTGTGACTGGTAAAAGTTGCAATACCAAAAGCAGGAAACACTTTCCTTGAATTCAACACTTAGCTTCCAGACAGCCTCATTCTCACTCTGAGTTGTTCAAATTTTGATAGGGAAAGAAGTTTACATAACAGGTGTCATGACAGGACATGGTCAAGTCACAGATCAAACATAAACATACCAATAGAAACAATCAGGGCAGACAATTGAATTAAAGGACAGTTGAATTTGACAAGGGCTGATTTGACATTCACTGACAAGAATAAATCTAAAATTTAGAGTCCATGAGTACAAGATCCACCCATAAAACACCTAAAAAATTATTCTCTAATTAACCCAGGATATAATTCATTCCTGAAATGATTTATGGTTCTTGTATGCTAAAGGAAGGAGTTCTTCCAGTTGGAATAGGATTTGGGCATAATCTTTTTTTATGTCCTTTCTGTTTTATACTCTATCCCTTCCTGTAGATGGGACAACTAGTTTCCTGCATATTGTTGAAGTCATATGATCTTTTGGACCTGTCACTTAACTTCTCCAAACTTCATTTAATATTTTATTTTGTCATTTTAATAAAACAGTAATTGTTCAGATACTGTCTGAGCAGTTTCTCAAAGTCCCACATATAATGGCATAATATTTGTATATAACCTACACAAATCCTCTGGTATACATCAAATTGCATCTAGATTATTTATAACATCTAAAAACGCAAATGGCATGACAAGAAAAAAGTCTGTATGTGTTTGGAAGCTACTATATTTATAAACTGAACTACAGAATACAGTCAGTAGCAATTTAAATCTTATTTCAAATATTGTCCTTCTTTGATTGAAAGCATGGATGCAGAAACTGAAGATATAGAGTTGCAGTTATATTATTTCATTAACATTTAATATTTTGATATCATTTCCTGATGAATATGTAACCTTCATGTTAGTGACTATTTTAGTCTGTTTTCTTTTCTTTTTTTTTTTTTAAGAGAGAGAGGGACAGTGAAAGAGAGAGAGACAAAGAATGAATTTTATTTAGTTTTTTATGTGATCTTCCTTGCTCCTACACTTCATTGTGCATGTGGTGCTGGGGTTAGAACCTGTGTCCTTATGCATGCCAGGCAAGTGCCGTAACCACTGAACCACTGCTCCAGACCTTTAGTCAGCTTTTTCACTGCTTTGACTTAAAGACCTGACAAGAACAATTATAGGAGGAAAAATGTATTTGGTCCCAGAGGTATCATAGAAAGCTGATTCCATTGTTCTGGGCCCCAGGTGAGCCAGACCATCATGGCAGAAGGGGACGGTGGAGGAAAGCAACTATGACACAGACACCAGGAAGCAGAGAAAGCTCTGCCTACCCAGGACAAAGACATGGCCCCAGTGACCCACACCCTACCTACCTGCAGTTAAGAGTACTACGGCAGTGCAAAAGCTTTTTAACTTTACGACATCCCATTCACTGATTTTTCACTTTACTTCCTTCACTTTTGGAGACATGTTGAGAAAGTCTTTGCCTACTCCCAAATGCTGAAGTGTTGTGGTTTAATTCCTAGCTCCTTGATCCATTTTGATTTGATTCTTGTGCAAGGAGAAAGATATGGGTCTAATTTCAACTTTCTGCACGTGGCTGACCAGTTTGTCCAGCACCATTTGTTGACGAGGCTGTCACTTCTCCATGTAATATTTTGTCCCCCTTTGTCAAAAATCAGATGTTTAAAGATTTGAGGGTTTGTTTTGGAGTCTTCTATTCTATTCCATTGGTCTTCTTTCCTATCTTGATACCAGTACCATGCTGTCTTTGTTTCTATGGCTATATAGTATAGTTTTAGATCTGGAATGGCAAAACCACCTGTTTCATCTTTCTTGCTTAGTAGTGTTTTGGCAATTCTTGGTTTTTTATTGTTCCAAATGAATTTGAGAATTGCTTTTTCTATGTCTGTAAAGAACGACATAGGGATCTTTATAGGGATAGCATTAAATCTATATAAAGCTTTCAGTAGAATGGCCATTTATATTATATTATTTCTGTCTAACCAAGCAATGGGACATCTTTTCATCTTCTTAGGTCATCTTGGATTTCATTCTTCAATGTTTGATAGTTTTCATTGAAGATTTTGATTTCCCATGTAAGGTTAATTCCCAAGTATTTTTTTTTTGGAAGATATTTTGAAAAGGAATCATTTCCTGACTTCTTCTTCAGTCCTACTATTATTAGTATATAGGAAAGCTATTCATTTATGTGTGTTGATCTTGTATCCTGCCACTTTTCTAAATCTATTTATGAGTTCAAGCAGTTTTTGTACTGCCAAGGAAACAATCAAAAGAGTCAAGAGGTTTCCTACAGAAATGGAGAGTATCATGGGCTATGATGCCTATGACAAGGGTCTCATATCCAGAATCTACAAAATCCTTAAAAATCTCAACTACAAAAACACTAACAGCCCAATTAATAAATGGGCCAAAGAGCTAAATAGAAACTTCTCAACAGAGGACATTGATTGAGCCAATGAATACATGAGAAAGTGCTCTAAATCGCTAGTAATAAGAGAAATGCAAATGAAAACTACATTAAGATATCACCTTACGCCAATCAGAATGGCGAAGATGAAGAAAATAAACAATAATAGATGCTGGAGGGGCTGTGGAGAGATAGGCACACTAACACACTGTTGGTGGAGCTGCAGACTGGTACAGCACTTCTGGAAAGCAGTGTGGAGAATCCTCCAAAAACTAAGGATGAGCCCACCATACAACCCTGCTATTCCATTCCTGGGTATCTTTCCAGGGGATTTAGAATCAGCACATTATAGTGACACATCAATATCTATGTTCAAAGCAGCTCAATTTACTATTGCTAGACTATGGAAACAACCCAGATGTCCCTCACTGGATGAATGGATCCAAAAACTGTAGAACATTTATACCATGGGATTTTACACTGCAATTAGAAACAATGATATTGCAGCCTTCGAAGGTAAATGGATGGCTATGGAAGAAATTATGCTTAGTAAAATCAGCTTAACCCAGAGAACTAAGGGTCGATTGTCTCCACTCATCTGTGGAGGTTGGGACTAGACCCTGGCCAATGAGAAAGTTGGTCTATTATCATGTGTTAAATCCAGATAAGATGCAATGCTATACAACAGGATCCTTTTTTAGAGATATTGTGGGAAGGGGAAGGGAGGGATAAGGGTGAGTAATTGGGGGGG
>PVKS010016162.1:0-16822 GCA_004027875.1 Aplodontia rufa
ATGCCTCCAAGGCTGTTTCTCCTGTCTGTGGCAGCTCCCCCTTCAGCATGACACCCCACGGTGATGGGCTCTGGCACCAGTGGCTCCAGGCTCTCTGTGGCCACTGCCAGACAGGAGAAGGCATTCTGAGGACAGATTCTCCTCGAGGCAGTGCCTGGGCCGCCTGGCCATTTGCAGAAAGCCCCTTGCTTCACCCCCAAACATCCCTGAGATGTGGGTGCCCACGTTTTCCCCACTGTGTGCAGCAGCAACCCGAGCTCAAGCCCCTCCTCCCCGTCTAGGAGTCGTCAGTGACAGTTTCGCAGGGCTGACCCCTGACCGTCCTCTTCAACACCAGTGGTTCTGCTTCTCTGGGAGGCCCTGCCCCTCTCCCTACCTCAGTTTCCCTCTCTGTGAAATAAGTGGGGATGGCTTGATCATCTCCGTGGGCCTGATTGTCCCTGGAGCTCTCCCCTGGGAGGCAAAAACCTCAGCCCCCGCTACTGGTGCCACTGTCCTCCCCCTAACTGTGGGCATTCTGGATCCTCCAGGTAGCCACTCCCTGCTGACCACACAGGCCCCGAGGCCTGGGCACAGCCCTGCTGGAGGGTGCAAGCACACATAGCGCATTTCAGGTGCACCTTCTTGGAGGTGACCAACTGTACCCCTTCCTAAGAGGGGGCAGAGAAAAAGCGTCCCCTGTGCCCAGGGGGAGGGCTCTGGTCTGTCGGTCTAGACATAGAATGGGACCCCCAGATGGTGATACCCCAGCGTGTAAAATGTACATCTTTTATTCAAACTTAAAAGATTGTGATGTATAACCCACACTTCCATTTTAGATCCTCCTACCCTTTGAAGATAGTAATGATGCCGATGATGCAGAGGTTGGATTCGTGTCCTCTCAGAGTCAAAGAATGAGACCGAGGGACACCGAGGCAAGCGTAGTAGACAAATTTTATTATAGAAAGTAAAGCACAGGGAAAAGAGCAGACTTCCCCCAGGGTGGGGGAAGGGGACAGAGCCGATGAGGCAGTGAGGTTTGCCCCTTTTGTATGACGTCCTCTGCTCGATTGGTCACTGCTTCCCTGCCCCTGTACATAGGACACAGGCTCGGGGAATTCTGGTCCAGTCTTTGGTCCATGCCTCAGGAACCAATAGAAAGAATGTGGTTCCTTACTTAGCAGCAGGGAGTGTCCGCATCTGGGCTCATCTTGTCAGACCCTTATTAGCATTGGGGGATGTCTTTGCCCTCTCAGGAAAGATGACCATCAGTTAATTTTCTCCTTATCAACCCACATTGCTCTGCCTACACTGACTGCCTAACTTTTTCTGCCTCAGTAACTCCCTCACCTGTGTACGCCCACCTGTGTCCACCCACCTCTTTCCAAGGACCCCTTCAGGTACCCCGCCATCCTCTTCCGGTGAACTCTGAATCACTATGACCCACACCACGTGTGCATCGACCCCACCCCCATTCTCTCCCAGTGGCTGCCTACTTCTTCTTGCACCTGCCTCCACCTAATCACAGCCAATCGCGCAGACTGTGCACCTGAGCTCCTCCAAGTAGGGCGAAGGGCAGTACTGCGTCAGGCTGGCATTAAAAACCCCTCACTTCCTTGCGAGGCGCACATTTTCTTTTGCCCTTTGGGTGAAGTAAAATTTCTGCCTTGCTCACCCACACCCGACCACGTGTTTGATCTCATTTATAACAGGTGGCAGCCCAGCCACTCCTGGAGTCCAGCTGCTTCCTAACTACCTTTTTTCAAAAGGGCATCTGAGACCAGCAAGAAGGTCACCTGGCCAGCTGGAGGGAGACCTGGGCGTGGCCAGCGCCCGCTCTCCCTTCCCCAGAGCTGGGGTCTTCTTCCGAGATGCAGTGTCTCGCTGTGTCCACCGTCACTGGCTTGGTCCAACAGCAGCGGGAAGCAACACCGCTCTGCACAGCAGGGCTGCCTTCAGCCACACTGCAGCCCTTGGGCACCAGGACATGCTGGTTGGCGCAGTTGCGTTGCCACCAACATCGTTCTTGGTCCACGGATTTCATGGTCATTGCTTGCCCTCAGAAGGCCTGGCGGGCAGTCGCAACACCGCTGCAAGGTGGCTGGTCTTAGAGCTCGAGTCTGCAGTATGCTGACAGGTGGTGGGCAATCAGCCCTCAGCGGTCACATGGTCACATGAAGGCCCCGTGCTGGACACATTGTGTCCCCACACCAGCCATAGGGCGTCTGGTCACCTGCACCAAAGGTCAGAGCAGACTTAGAGACCAGCTGCCCCTCATCTTTCAAATGAGGAAACCAAGACTCCAGAAGGGGAGCCCCCTGCCCTCCCACCCCCAGCTTCATGACATCCCCACGGTAACGCCTCCAAGAGCACCTCAGGGAGCAAACATAGGGACACAGGTGTGCAGGTACCAGGTAGACTGAGGCCATGCCTATGCAGTTCAGTCTGACCATGGTGTCATTATCTGGCGGCAAATGTGACCTGGCCACAACTGCTGATCCACAAAGTCACGGTCACCCCAGACGGTCATTCATCACCTACTGTTGAAGGTGCAGAGTGGTTGCTGAGGCGCACAGAGTCTCCATGCACAGAGTTGCACAGTGACATGTTGGGGACTCGGGCTGAGGGTGAGGGATCCTGGCTGCAGCTGCTGTAACTATCAGGGTTCTGTTCATTGCTTTCTCTGCAGTTCAAATTCTTCAGGCAAGATCACTGCTTTGGACGAGGTGCTGTTACTCCCACTAACATCATCATCATCTTCTTCTTCTTCTTCTTCTTCTTCTTCTTCTCTTCCTCTTTTAAGAGAGAGGGACAGTGAGAGAGACAGAGAAAGAGAGAAACAACTTTATTTGGTTTTACACATGGCCTTTGTTGCTCCAACACTTAGTTGTGTACGTGGGGCTGGGGTTTGAACTTGGGTCCTCGTGCTTGCCAGGCAAGCGCTGAAACCGCTGAGCCACCGCTCCAGCCCCAAACCTTCTTCTTTTTAAGACATGCTCTGCTTGTGCTCACGTCTCAAGGGCTTGCTGCTCCCAGCCCCCCCATTGCCCAGTGGCTTCTTCCACTTCTTCAAGCACCCTGACTGGCACATTCCTAGCCTGCCTGATGGAGGAGCCAGCTCAGGAGTCCCCGGAAGCTAGCCACAGGCCTCTAGCAGGAAAGAGACATGTTCAGACCTCCTGTCCGCCACCCTGGATGGGCTTCTCATGCATTTCCTGGGATTTCCTCATTGGTCCTGGACAGAAAACCCCATGACTCCCCTGATGGTGCCTGCCAAGGCTTAGCACCCGGAAACAGGGTGGGAAGTAACCAGAAAGACTCACCTGGAATCTTGCATTAAGGTGTGTTTATTAAGCCACGTTTTGTTTTATCCAACCTTCCTGCCCATCACCGGTGGAGGACAGGACCTGTATCATTTTAAAACTGCTCGACCCTATAATCAGTCAAGGCTGCCCATGTACCTGGTGCCCACCTGACACATTGCCAGCCTCATGCCACTCTTTCCCTGTGGCCAGATACCCAGCTGGACCAGCCACCGCCACCTCTGGTGACTTGTGGGGTGATGGGCAGATCTAGGAGTCTTGAGGGTGCTTTGCCCACAGGGTGTGGGCTTCTGATGAGCTTGCAGCCCCCCTCTGTTCAACAGACCCCACAGTGTGGGTGTCCCTGCAGCCCGGTGGGGGGAAAGCTCAGTCCTCCCCCTGACGAAGCAGGCCCCCCTCCCCTCCAGAGAAGGCCTGGCCTCCACCCCCATCTCAGGTCTCAGGTCTCAGCATCTGTCACCCCTTGTCCCCCTCCAGGGGAATCCAGATTGGAGTCTGCAGTGATAACAAGGGGACCTCAGGCACACGTGTGGCTCAGACACCGCCTCTCCCACTTTCCATTGCCCCGCTACTCAGGAGGGAGGGGGAGGACAGCACCGTGGTCCCCAGTGTGCAGGGGCATCTCACAAACCTGCACTCCCCTTCCTGCCGCTGCCAACTCCCCGTCAGCCTCATCTGGGCAATGGGGACAAAGGCAGGGCCCCTCATGGGCCAGTGGGAGGGTGGGACGAGACAGTCCAGAGCCTGGCCCTGCTCAGTGGCATCGGCTGTAATTAGTCCACCAGGGGCCCTGTGCCTCACCCAGGCCTCTCCTCCTCATCTTGCCCACGAATCCCCTGTCACCCTATCGAGCCGCCTTCAGGTCTTCCTGCCTCTCCATGAGTCAATTCTTGTTGGGAAGAACTAATGTAGCCCCAGAGGGCCCTTTGGATGCAGGTGGGCATGCTGGATTCTCTGCAGCGGGGACACACAGAGTCACCCACCGAGGGCCAACCTGCAGCAGCAGTTAGAACAAATAAAGGCAGAGGCCCCCTCCCCCCGTGGAAGAAGCGCTCACGACTCCCGGAGCCTCGCCCAGAATAGCTGCCAAGGACAGAGCCACTGCCCAGCCCCTCCCTGCGCCCACAAGCGCCCTCCTCCGCTCCTTGGGAAGACAGCATGGCCACCATGTGTCCAGCGCCCAGTGAGGGCAATGCAGGCAGGTGTCATTACGAGAGTGACAGCAGTTCTGCTTGGACAAGGAGGGTGGAAGTCAGCACCGAGTGACCCTGGACTGTCCCCTGCCCCACTCAGAGAAGAAAGGTACGCGTCCGCCACTTGAGCCGCTGCGGCAGTTCATCTGGACTTCATCTTCCTGCTGTCATCTTTATTAGCAGCGTTTCTTTTTAATGAGTGTGCGCTGAACCACCAGGTGTTTTGAGTTTCCCTCTTGTTCCCTTGCTTATTTGAGGAAATTCGAATCGGGACAGTGCGTTGGTAGACACCAGGGGGACGAGTGCGGTCTTCCTGGGGGCTTAGCACGTCCTCACTCGTGCCCCAGGGCAGCCTGCTGGGCCTCCAGGAGTCAGTCTCACCAGGGCACCCTCCCAGTCCTCCTCTGGGTCCTCCATGAGCTCCAGCAGCCATGGCCACCACCTCCCGGCCTGGGAATTCCCACCAAGGGCAGGTCCAGTGCAGCCACCCGAGGCTGGCTCCTAAAGCAGGGAGGGTGCAGATGCCCAGGCTCTTCCTGCGTACCCTGCAGAACCCGTCCACCCTCCATGTGTGGGGGAGACAGAAGAGACAGTGAGTAGCTGCAGGACTTCAGCCTTTAGTGGCACAGCTGGCTCCTGGGCACTTCTCCCCATTCAGGGGCTCCATTCGGCACCTAGCAAACTCAGTGCCAGCCACTGCTCAAGGCAGGCTGCTGGGGAGACCTTGGGGGGCTATAGAATCCACATGCAGTTGGGGGACCCTTGCCCTGTGCTGCCATTAGGACAAATTGCTGTTGGCAGTGCCATCAGTGCCCATGTGTGGAAGGGACCATGACAGGTACAGGGTGGCATTGCTATGGAGCCTGGAAGAAGAGGCAACTGTCCGGCAATACGCTGCCCCTCCTCCACAGCCCCCGAGGACACAGGGTGGTCCTGTTAAACCAGCAGGGCAGGGGATGAAGCAAAGTCCGGCTAGTTCAGCCTCCTGTTGGCAGCTCCGGGGAAGCGGTGGGGCCGGAGGTGGAGCTGAACAGGGGTGGGTTCCAGCTCCTCTGGGAATGAGCAGCATCTTGACACAGAGGATGCACCTTCTGGGTGGAATTAGTCCTAACAAGCCACTTACTACAAAGGGGACAGTGCCAGCAGTGACAGACATCCCTTGACTCAGTTTCTCTGGCTGCATAGTACTCACCTGGTGAACAGAGGTCCCGTCTGCAGCCATGAGCTGCCTGCCTGCCTGTCCTTCTACGGAGCTCACCCAGCCCTGGCCAGAGTGTCTGGTGCTGCTCTGTAGGATGTGGGACAAAGTCCAGAGGAAGTCCCCTCCTTCTCTTGCTCTAAAACAGCTAAGTCTGAGTCACACATACACACACACAAAAAAAAAAAAAAAGAAAAAAAGAAAAAGAAAAAAGAAAAAAAATCCCTGCAAATCAACAGAATTCACTGCCACCAGATTTTCTGAGTCTCCAAATCAAGATTGAAATAAGGAAGTCACTTATGTGGAATAAGATCCTCTGGACAGTGGCTGTTTTTTCTTTACATGTTTTTTCTTTTTTATTGGCCAGCACCTTTCATTACTCCCAAAACAGGCCTTAAATTTCTTATCTCATTGCAAAATGCTAAAATGGGAAGGCAAGAGAAAATTCCAGAAGCAAAACTCTCAGAACACTGGCAACGATTAAGGGAAGATAAAAAGGAGGGAGGACATGAGTCCCGCTCAGGACTTGAGCGAAGGCTCTGCCCCCTTGAGTCCTGCTTTGGGGCAGTGCTTTAGTCTGGGAAGAGGGGATTGGGGGCAGGAGGGGACAGATTGGAAAGTGAAACTTGAGCAAGTAGCAAAATAAAGAAGATAGTGCCTTTCAGATTATTTTAAGCCTTGCTTTTAAATGAATTAATTCTTTTGCAGCGCCCGATTCCAGATTATCTTCCCTAATTGCATTATTCTGAGATTTACCGGGATAAAATGGCCCAGCTTAGCTGCAATAATCAATAGCAGTTGTAACAACAGCCACAGTGGCTGCCTGCCCTCACCTGCCCCCTGTATGCTTCCGTCACAGGAGGGGACATATTCGTGGCACTCCCCCAGGGCAAGGACAATTCACCCACATGGTCCCAGCCAGGTCTCACGGCCTCTCAGGGACCTATCCCCTTGTTCCCCTGCTGTCACCATGCAAGACCTCTGGTTACACTGTGGAGAGTGAGTTCTGGTTTTCCTGGAAGGAAAGGATTCTGTCGGCCCCTGAAACACTTCTCAAGTCACACTTCCATGTGGGTGGGACGTGTCGATGGACACGGGGCGTTTAGGGGCACCAGCAGCTGCTGAGCCAGTTGAGGGAAGTGCTCTTTATCTGCAACTGTTGAAGCAGAAGGTGACTTTAGGCCTAGGACCTGCGTGTGCCCGAGCAGACACATGGACATGCTTCTCTCCTGTCCTCAGCAGCCCTCACATATCTGCCCCATGGCAGCTGTGGAAACTGAGGCCAGAGAGGCTGAGGGGCCTGCCCAGGGTCACGCTTCACACAACTACACCCCGACTGCGGGTCTCACCATTGTTGAAGATAAGGAACAGGCCAGTGGCTGCCATCCTACATGGATCAATGCATACGCCCGGGTCTGCTGGAGGACTGGGCAGGAAGGTAGATGCAGCTCACAGGCCACCAGGGTGGTGACACCAGGCTCCTCTCTCACCCTGCCTGGCCATGGCACCTTCTTTGAATCCACTGCCAGGTCCTTGCACTGGACTGGTCTCCAAGTGCTTTGAAGTTGGGGACCCTTCTCGAAGTCCAGCCATGCCCTCCCCGGCTCTCAGTCTGCCCTTCTGCCAGGTAGCACCTTCCATGCCAGGAGGCAGAGCCCAGCCACACTTAAACCCGCTCTCCAGGCTGGGCTCTCGACGTCCCCACCTACCTGGCCAGGCTCAGAAGACCCGCCAGACACCCAGGAGAGACGCAAAGCAATTCCACCTGCTCACAGAACTCCCTGCTTTATAGGATAAAGGTTAGGTGTTTTTTACATAACAGTATATTTTTCCTGCTAATGTAAATGGGCTTATTGTTTTAAAATAAGCCAATAAATAGAACATTTTTAAATGACACGTTTTCTTTCCCTCTGTGATAAATACTGAGAGACAGGGCCACACAGCAAAGCATCAAGGTCCCCAGCTCTCAGAGTCCAGACGCCCCTGGGGGTCTCTGCAGAGTCCCCCGCGTGGGAGAAGCGGGGCTGGTGGCGAGCGGGGCACGCGTCCCTGCCTGCTGTCACCCAGGCGCAGCCATCACATGGGGAGATCTGGGAGGACAGCAGGTGAGCCTTCGAGATAAACTGACATCTCTGTAGTTGCGGGTTGTGCAGGTCACCTGCGGCAGGCAAGCTCCTCTCTTTGCTTTCTTTTAGCTTAAATGAAGTCAGAACGTACTTGCTCGGAAGCTGAGCCTGGAAGGAGGTGAGGGCTGACAGTGTCTCCCGCGCCTTCTCTCCTGGAGAGGGGATTCCCTCTTTCTTCTGGAAGCGTACCATTCTGTCAGCGAGATTCCCAGGAACTTTTCAGTTGTCAAAGGAGGCAGCTGGGTTCCATGAAGAGAGCTGTCAGGAAGGGTGACACAAAGGCCAAATTCTAGCTCAGCCCCTGCTGAGCCTGTGTCCTGGTCTCTAAAATGCCATTAACAGCACCCGTGAGTATTGGGACTGATTCTGGAGGGCCCCTGGCACTGGACATGGCACGCAGGCTTCCTAGACGTGGAGAGGGGTGGAGACCCGCTCAGAGCTGGCAGGAAAGCCCCCGCCCGCCAGGGGAAGCTTCCCAGCACCGCAGAGGAGGGAACAGATAAGGACAGAGAAGGTTCCGGAGAAGAGCAGATGTTTGACTTTTCAACCCTGAATTGCAAATGTCCCATCCGCAAAACCTTTCAGCTAAGCTGAAAGGGACAAAAACGGCCGAAGCCCCTGCTAGTGCAGCTGTCGTGAGTGGAGCTGCGGGGTCCGCACTGGTACTTGTGAGTTTTGGTGGACACCATGCGAGCACCCACGTCTCTGCTTTCCTACCTGTGCGTGATGTCATCACTGCAAAGCAGAACTTCAAATTATTTTATGGTGATGTTGAAATTAAAATGCTTTAAATGGCATTTTACCGAACGGCATTTCACCTCTCGCTCTGCAGACACCTTCTGCTTCTACACCCAGGTGACCCCGGGCTCTCAGGAAGGGCTGGCAGACTGGCCAGAGCCTCCTCCTGTGTCCAGAGTTCTTCCCAGGAGTGGGGCCCAGGGCGGGGACTAGTGGGGCCAGATGAGGCGCAGGTGTCCTAGTACAAGGCTCTCAGAAGGCCCCAGGCTCCAGGTCCTGAGAGATCCCACACCCCACCCCGTGGAGGGGTGGGCTCTGAAGCCTGCGTGTCCAGGGAAATCACAGGCCCAGGTTTGCTGCTGGTGAAACGGAAAGCCCAGGAGGGCAGCCAGACCCCACGCCCACTGACAGGTTCCCTCTAAGACTTCCAGGAGGGACCCTCCAGGAAGGCACTTCCTCTCTGCACCACCCCGCCACGCATCCTGATGCTGCATGAGTCTCCCCTCCCTGGAGGAGATATGCCCCTTGGTGGGCACTGCAGGTCCCCTCAGTGGGCGTTCCCCAGGGTCCCCTCGGTGGACGTTCCCACAGGGTCCCCTCGGTGGGCATTCCTATAGGTTCCCCTTGGTAGGCACTGCAAGGTCCCCTTGGTGGGCATTTCCCAGGGTCCCTTGGTGGGCAATTCCCAGGGTCCTTGCTTCTGTCTTCTATCTCTTTAGCTGCCATGAGAGGCCTCAGGTTTAGGAATAAAGCAACTCTGGGCAGCCCCGGGGCCCCCAGCATGAGAAGCAGAGGAAAAAGTCTGAGAGATGGTCCCTGGAGCTGGAAGGCATCGTGCTGGAGAGGAGCTGGCCGAACTGCCGGCCCCCAGCGCCCTGACTTGCAGCTTCCAGAACGTAGCTCTTCCCAGCTCTTAGCCCCTGGCAGCCTGGGCCAGCACCTCAAGGATGGGCCTGCTGGTCCTGCATGTTGGGGAGACTTGGTCCTAAAGCACTGTGGTCCCTCTGTGGGTAAATTCGTGGTGTCCCTTCCCGGGGCCCTTTGGTTTGGACTCAGAAGTGACTTGATGCCACCGAGCAGTGGTCCAGCCCCAGGAGGACAGTTGTGCAATCCTGCAGGTGGCCTGGGGTATGCAGAGTGGAAATCTCTGGCATTAGCACCCCTGAGCACACACAAGGCCCAGGTTCTCCCCTGATTATTGTTGCTCAAGGACAGCAGACAGGGAGGCCCCCAAGGCCAAAAGGAAGATGTGGTAACAGTGATCAATGCCCGGGTGGGTGCTGGTGTGGGGGAGGCCCTGGAACCGCTGTCCGGCCAGCACCCACACCCTTATTCTGTTGATAGAAACCCAGGGGTAACGGAGCTCTTAGAGACGGAGACCTAGAGCCTGGGGCTTCTGTCCCCAAGCCTACTCCGTGCTGTGACTTCTAGGACTCAGCTGTGGAGTTCTAACTTTCCCTCCCCAGCTGCTCCACAGAGGTGCTGATTGTGCCCCCGCCTCTCCACGTCACATTCAGAGTTGCAGACACACCTGATGGGAGCCAGGACACAGAGGAAGGGGACTCTGGCTGCGGCCCTGTTGTCTGCTCACGCAAGAGCTGAAAGGATCCCACCTGTACTTTCCAGCAGAGGGTCCTGGGGGTCGGCTGACTTTTGGGTCTGTAATTCCCACCAAATGAGTCAGAGAGAGAGGGACACGAGGTTTTTTAGCAGCAGCTTTCAGCCAATTCCCAAAGCAAAGGACTCCTGTTCATGGCGTGGCCACGGGACGCCTGCGGGCCCCACCCCAGGCACCCCTGCCAGCCTCACCTGTTCTCAGGGTGTGAGCTGCAGATGTTGCCTGCTCTCTTCCTTCCCGGAGGGCACCCCAAGCTGTGTCCCCAGTACCAGAATACCCATGGAGACATCTGGGAAATGTGACTCAAACTCTACCGCAGAGGCCCCAAAATGTGTTTCCAACTGCACGCACATACACACTCACACGCATCACCGTGTGCACCTCTGATGAGGTGTCTCCAGCCTGGGCAGGAGCTGTGCAGCCATAGACAGCTCAGCTATGGCTTTGAGCACATAGACAGCCAGGCCTTAGACGCCCATCCCACACCAGGGACCGAACCCTTCCTTGCTTATGCTAAGGTGTGAATGACTAGCACTGGGGTGTTCTGTTTTTAAGCAGTGGGTAGGATAGAGGAGCAGGGAGTGCACAAGCTCCCATGAGTGGGCTGGAGGGAGGGTTAGGTGTGGAGGAAAAGGGGAGTGATAAGATAAAAAAGGAAAAGTGCGAGCAGAGGAAGAGAGCAGGTGGAAGACAGCGGGGCGGTAGCCAGGGGCTGGCTCTGCGCTCACCTGGACGGCGCGGGAAGCCTCAGGGGCCTTTCCCCCGCAGCTGCAGGTTCTTGGCTGCCCATCCGGCTTGGGGCTGTGCTGGTCCCAGCCCGTGCATGTGTTCCTTGGTTTCGAGTTCCCTCGGAACCCCCAAAGCTCTCTCTGGCAAGCCCTTTTAGACACCCCTCTGCAGCGGACAAACTGGGCTACCAAAACCAAACATTGTTCTTTGACGTATTATGTTTAAATGAAAAGCAACTCGCAGAGGGCTGCGGGGGGACGAAAGCGGAGCAGGAAAGAATGGGTGAGAATTGCCAGAGAATGAGAGCCGGGGCCTGTTTCCCCTCTCCTCTCTGAGCCCCAGAGCTGGAGGGTTGGGGAGGGGCTGGGCCAAACCATCTCAGGGAAGGTTGTGCGTCTTTCCCCAAAGCATGGCGTTTCACAGGGCTAAAATGGTTTTATTATTTTCAGGCATGGAAAAATAAATTGGGGGTTGGGGTTGGCTAACACAACTCACATGCGGTCTCCCCCACCCGGGGAGTGTAGCCAGTCGCATCAGATCTGGAGAACGCTCACGTCTCAGCACCGCCTACGTGAGCTGAGCTCACCGGGCCTGAGCTAGTGCCAGGTACCAGCTTGCCAGGACACTGCCCAACACCCCAGGAGCCCTGGGCCAGTCGGACTCAGCCCAGGTAGGACACAGCTGGCCCGAGCTCACAGCCTCCTGTCAGCCCACGGGACGCCTCAGAAGTTGGGCTCCTGTCCTTGCATGAACTGAATACGGGCCTCCCTGGCCACTGCCCTGTGGGCTGGAAGAGCCTCTTGCCTTGGCCTTCAGAGTCCGGGGTCTGGCATCAAAAGGCAGAGCAGAGGGGCTGGGGAAGGGGCTCAGCAGTTACAGAGCTTGCCTGGCATGTGCAAGGACGCAGGTTCAAACCCCAGCACCACGTACCCAATGAAGTGTTAAGCAAAGAAAGCCACTTGAAAAACTAAATAAAATTGATTCTCTCTCTCTCTCTCTCTCTCTCTCTGTCCCTCTCTCTCTTTCAAAAAAAAAAAAAAAAGTCAGGCAGAACCTACCCCTTGCCCGTGTCCCCTGCTCAACCCCTGTCTGGGTCCCCTCCTCAGCTCCTCACCTGCCCAGTACCCTGCACCCTGCCCATGTTCTTAGGCGGTCACCCACTCCCTCTGGGCCTCAGTTTCTTCATCTGCAAGGAGGGAGGACAGCAAGCAAGCCTCCTCCCTCCAGTTGCAGGCAGTGGCAGAGCAAGGCAACCAGTGCCAGGCTTGGGACAAGGTTGGTTCCTGGTAGCCCCTGTGTGGCTCATGCGGGTGTGCAGGGTCACTGCCAGATTCCCAGCCGGATCCTGTGTCCCCCCCAACCTGAACCCACCCCAACCTCGGAGCCCCATGCTGCCTCTCAGCCCAGAACTCACGTCATTGCCTATGCTGCTCTCACAAGCACCTGCTGTGTCCACCGCAGGACGCTAGTCTCCAGACGAGGCAGGAGAAGCTGGCCCTGCCACTAGGCCAACCATCTTCACGGCTCCCCAGTGCTCTTATGCACTGATGACCCCACCCCGAAGCTGCCTTTGAGCACCTGAGGAAAGGAACCCAGGGAGAAAAGGGAAAAATAGGCCACTACAGGGGCCCCCATCATCTGGGGCTGGGAGAGCCATGGCTCCCTCTCCTTGGCTGGCCATTAGTCACGTGAGGAAGCCGGCAAGTGGAGCCTCCTCTGAGCCCTGCTGGCCCTGCCCCGGGGTCCAGGGCTGAGCGGGAAGGAGAGCTGTGCCAAGGACCTGCAGTGGTCTCTCTTGCACCCACTCCTGGCCTCCACCTCCTGGCTGGGTCAGGTGGGGATGTGGACTCTGGCTGTGCACCTGCAGGTCAGGCGGACGGTGCAGCGGGGTGCGGGAGAGCTGCCTCTTGGCGGGGAACCCCAGTTTGCCTGGGCGCCCTCACCTGAATCCAGAGCAGACATAGTGCCCTCCGTCCGGTAGACACGCACTCTACAAGGCAGCAGAGCAGCTGGCACGTGGACAGTGCTCCACGGACGTGGACAGTGCTCTGGGGATGTGGACAGTGCTCGGTGGATGTGGACAGTACTCCAGAATCATGGACAGTGCTCGGCAGATGGGGACAGTACTCCACAGATGGGGACAGTGCTCCGCGGACCTGAGCTGCTGAAAGGCCCGGTTGCAGAGTCAGCTTTGCGGCCAGGAGGGGTGAAGGAAAGGCAGGCATGAAACAGGCACTCAGTAAACGCCCTCGGTGAGGCAAGCGTGACCATCGGTGTTTCACAGCAGACACTTTTGTACACTCTCTGCTCCCTGGCAAACTCATAGCCGTCCTTCACAGCCCACCATGATTTCCCCTTCTCTGTGAACTCTACCACCCCCATCAAGCCAGCCTGCCCTGTCCATTCCTCATCTGCACGCTTCTCTGAGAGCTTCCAACAGTGTCCCAGGATTGTCCCTGCCGCATCTGCCTGTGTTCAATGCCAGTGCCTCAGGTACCAGGCGAGTGGGGACAAAGCAGGTACCAGGCGAGTGGGGACAGAGCGGGTTCCAGGGGAGTGGGGGACAGAGTGGGTTCCAGGAGAGTGGGGACAGAGCGGGTTCCAGGAGAGTGGGGACAGAGCAGGTTCCAGGGGAGTGCAGAACAGAGTGGATACTAGCCTGGCTGACACCTTAGACCCATCTGGGGCTGACTGTGCACCAACACTGTGGGATGGAGGGGGCCTGTCTCAAAACAGATGCTCGGCATGTAGCAAGGCATGAGATAGCAGCCTCAGATAGGTTGCTGTCCCTCTTCCTTCAGGAGCTGGGTGGCTGAAGGCACCTGCGGAGGCATCCACACCCTTGGCTGGGGTCATGGCCAGGGAGGGGTCTCCTCACCATCCAGGATCTGAGTGACAGCTGGTGGCATGGCACACCTGCTGTGAAGGCTTCCCTTCCCTGCCTGGCCTCTCTACCCTGTGGGCACTGCCAGGGCCTCCTCCCAAATAAACCAGGCATGTGAATCCTCATGCAGTCTGCTGCTGGGGAAACCCTGCCCAGCACAAGAAACCGTGGGCAGGAATGCTGAAATCGGGTCATCCTGCTAAGTCCCGGATGCGGATCCTGCTGAGGGGAGACAGGCAGATCAGCCCATGGATTCCTGGTCCCTCAAGGGCAGCAGCCACGCAGCCTCCTGTGGATGCCACCAGTTTCCGACATGAGGTCACCTTCCATGGCCATGTGTTGAGGTATTGGCCTGCCTGGACAAGTCCTCTCACCCCTGCAGAGGGATACACTGGCCTTGTCCACCATCTGCTCATTGACAGGAACTCGGCATCCCAGCCAGGTGAAGAGCCTGTTGCAGTCTGCCCTTGCTCCCCACAAGTCCCCTTGTCACTTCATGGCATTGACCATTTCCAAAAATAGATTCCCTGTCCCCAGGAATGGGGGAACCACAGGAAACCGCTGACCACTTCCAGTGGCTGTGCTGCTGCCTCCAGCAAGCTGGGAACGGACAGGAGCCCAGTGTCCTGGACTGTGGAAAGGGTGCTTGGAGCAGTTCTGCTGTCTGCACCGGCCACGGAGAGCTCAGCCGCGTGGGAGTGGCTCCCCTCTGCTCTGAGCGCTGCTGCTTTCCTGGTGGGTCCTGGAGGGAGGCCCCCACGCCTCAGACCTGGACAGAACCAAAGTCACCAGAGCTCCTCAAGATGAACTCATGTTCTGGGGGCACCGCTGCAGAGTGTGGGATCTGCCCTCTTTTCCCAGCCTGGCTCCTAGTCCAGTGAACTCTGGAGGAGGCTGGGTGGCCAAGGCCACGCAGTGTGGCTTTGCTGTGTGTTCTGGTTTCACAACAGCACTGGTGACTTGCGGTTTGCCTCACACTCTGTAAAGTTCATGGTGGTAGGGGCTAGAGCGGTGGCTCAGCAGTTACAGCACTTGCCCAGCATGCATGAGGATGTGGGTTCAAACCCACGCACACAGCTAAGTGTCAGAGCAATGAAAGTCACATGAAAAACTAAATAAAATTATAAAATTGATTCTCTCTCACTGTCCCTGTCTCTTTAAAAGAAAGAAAGCACTTCCAAATTTGTCAGAGAACCACATTCTCTGTCGTCTGCTGCCGACCCTTGACCCTGGGTGGTGCCGCTGCCGCCCCGCATCCCTCCCATGCTGGATTTGCGGAGCTGGCTGAGACCCGAAACCCACACACTACAGGGCAGATGCCAGGCTCCCAAGGCCACAGAGCAGCCAGGCACTTGCAGCTCCTGGCCCCACTTCCAAGGGCAAAATGCTGAGCGCTGAGAGCTGGGGACTTCCAGTTGGCAGATGGCAGCAGCCAAAGTCAAGCCCACGTCCCCACAAGGGCCTGCAGCCTGTGCCCTCGCAGACACCGCTCTTTGGCCTCCCGCTCCCCACAGTGATCATGGTGGCCTCCTGTGCCAGCACGCAGGCTCAGTGTCACTCACAACCCTCCCCTCACCGTCACCACTGCCCACTGCATCCCAGGCGTCCCCAGCACCCGGACCACAGCTTGACAGTCGCACACCAGCTGCTGCAGGACCCTCTGCCCCTCAGCCACTGGCACTCATCACCATCTGCTGCCCCCTCCCCAGGTGGCCAACAGTGGCAGGATGCTGGGCTACTGAGCTGCTGCTGCCTGCATGCCATGGACAGGTGGCTGGCACTGTCCTTGGTGTTTGCAATACATTGGACTGTGTCCCCTGAATTCACGTGGTGAAGCCCTGACCCCGGCTGGACCTTGGCATGCGGCTGTATTTGGAGCTGGGCCTTTCAAGAGGTGACTGAGGCTGAATGAGGTCACTGGGGTGGGCCCTGTCCAATCTGACTGGAGTCTCTATCAGAGGCTGGGACACAGGCACGCACTGCATATGGCCCCAGGAGGACACCAGGAGGAGGTGTCTTCTGCAGGCCAAGGAGCAAGGCCACACCTCGATGCACACTCGCGGCCTCCAGAAATGTGAGAAGACACATCAGAAGCCATCCAGGCAGGGGTCACAGTGGCCAGAGCTGACACATGCAGTGAGCCACAAGTCCTGGGTGGTGAGCGAAGGCCAGCTCCCCAGCTGCCGCCACCTGGGCACAGCGGGCTCAGCCTCCTGGGAGTGCCGGCACTGTGCAGGCCGCAGGCTCAGCCTGAGCCTCTCTCCTCCCGGCCCTCATGCCACTGCCATTCAGCCCACCCCGGAGGACAAGTTGACAGCATGCAGTGTAGATATGGCACTGTGGGATTCCGCTTCCTTCAGCCAGGGTGGCATGAAATGACCGAGGAGCATCTTATGCAGGTGGTGGTCAATCTCAGTTGTCAACGTGCCTGGATTGAGGGATGCCCAGAGAATTGGTGAAGCACCTTCTGGGGGTGCCTGTGAGGGATTTTCCAGAAATGATTGGCACATGGGTCAGGGCCCCTGAACATGGGCAGCACCATCCAATGGGCTGGGCCCAGATGGGACAAGAGTGGAAGACAGCCTCGATGTCCCGAGTTTCCACAAGCTCCATTCTTCCACAGGGCACCTATTGCTGCTGCCAGAGACCATGAGTATCAGACTGCAGGTTCTGCAGTCGCCTTATATGGATGGGAACTGGTGCCAGCAACAGGGGCTTCCAGGCCTTCAGGCTCGGCTGGGGCGGCACCATGGGCCTCTCCTTGGACAGGGCAGCTCCTGGTTTCCCAGATCTGCAGCCTGCAGATGCCACTTCAGGGCTCTCCAGCCTCCGAGGCGAGAGCCAAGCTGGTAGCCCCTCATTCCTAGCCAAGCACTTGGTTCTCTTGCTCCAGAGCCTGGACTCGCCACCCGATCTGATGGTGGCACAAGGAGGGGGCTGGAGCCGAGCACCAGGCTGTGCTTGCCTGCTGGCCCACATGAACTTGAGGTGGTCCAGCTCTTGGGTGCTGGGACACTCAGACCTGCCGGGTTGC
>PVKS010016162.1:16922-44609 GCA_004027875.1 Aplodontia rufa
CCCGCCTCCAGGGAGCCCCAGCCTTCTGCATGAACTCCGCCTCCCCAGCGGACCTCTGCAGCCTTTACTAAGGCACTTCCTTCCCCTGCTTCCATGAAGAAGCAACAACGCATTGCTCAGTTTCCAGAATTTGAGTTCTGCGCACCCACAGGATTGGGAGCTGAGGGAACTGACACTTTGTGCTTTGGGCGGGAACACAGGGACTGAGAGGGGGTAGAGCCACAGATGGGTGGCACCTGTCAGAGACCCTGGGCCTAGGGAAGAGCCCTGCCAGTAAAATGGGAATCCTTTGTCACATAAGTATGTTCCACGCAATATTTGAATTTCATTTCAAAATGAGTGATTCTTAGTATATCTTTTGCAATATTTGAATTTCAGATAAAAAGAAACATTTTAGCATTTGTTCCACAGAACTGAAAAAAAATGGTCATTGTGGGTTGATTAATACTAACTAAAACTTTCATGGCCATTGGAACTTTGGGATGGCACTTTGCATGGAAATAGTCTTTGCAGACGTCACATTGGAGCAGGGTGGTACCTAAGTCCAGTGACTGATGGCCTGTCTAGAATGGCTGGAGCCGTGTCTCAGCGGTTGTAGCCCTTGCCTGGCATGTGTGAGGAACCAGGTGTGAACCCCAGCATCACGTACACAACAAAGTGTTGGAGCAACAAAGGCCAGATGAAAAATAAATAAAACTGATTCTCTCTTTCTCTCCTACTCTCCCTCTCTCTCTTAAAATAAATAAATGAATAAATAAAAGAATGCATATGAAGAAGACAGAGATGCACTGGGAGGCCACACAGAGATTGAGGCAGAGATCTACTTGATTCCGGCTCCAGCCAAGGACCCTGCAGCTGCCCAAAGCTCAAGAGGCAGGGAGGAACCCAGCACCTTCAGAGGAGGCCCCAGACACCCTGATGGGGGATTCTGGACTCCAGACAGGGCAAGAAAAAAGTCTCTGCTATTTTCCACCCCCAGTTTGGTGATTTGTTACAGCAGACACGGAAAATAATACAGTTGTTTGCCTGAAATTCAAATACGATTGGGCAGCCTGTGTTTTTATTTCATTAAGCCTGGCAGCTCTGCTCAGGACTGGCTCTGGCAAGTGGCTAGGTGGCCTGCTTAGTGTCTCAGACCCCGCACTGCTCCTGCCACCTGAGGATGAAGCTGGGCACTGTGAAGCCCAGAAGGGCAGTGACACATACCCACGGCGGGCTGTCCTTGTCACACCTGCCACTGTGCCCAGCTGTTCAGAGCCCCTGCCTGTACTGGAGACCATGCCCATGCCCCACCTCTCTATCGTGACTGTGGAAGATGCCCCAGACCCCTCCCTCAATACTTAGAATCTCTCAAGACCCCTGAGACACATAACGTGCTCTCAAGGAGCACCCCCTCCCGGCCACCCCACAACCCAAAGTAAAAAGACCAAACCAAAATCCCTGGTGATCCCTGAACAGAGGAGAAGAGTGGAGGCTGAGTGTGGCCTTATGTGACTGAGGAGGACCATGTAGGTAAGAGGCTTCTTGCAGGCTCCCCCATCCTCCGGCTGGACCCATACTCACGCTAGCCAAGGCTTCTGAAGGACACTTGCTCTTTCTCCTCAAGAGAAACCCAATTACTCTGGCTCGGTGGTGGCCAATGTCACTCCTTGTCCCAAAGAATCCCATGGCACCTCCCAGCCTGGGACGTGGCTCCCTAAGGCCCTGCGGCTGTCAGGATGGATGAGGAGCCCAGGTCCTGAGCTGGGGCAGCCGCTGCGCCAGTGCAGGTCTGGGGGAGGGGCTGCCTCCAGCTCATTGCCTGACGGCCAGGAGGCCACCCACGGCCTAATTGCCCTGCATTTGCTGAGGCCTGGCCCCGCAGCTCCCCTGCCAGGCCTGCTGAACAGAAGGGGACCCGTGTGTTTGGAATTGAGTTCCTGGGTCCCTCACCCACCCCAGACTCCATAGGGTCAGCTCCAGACCCCAGCACCTGATTCACCACAGGTCACAGGGCTTTGCCACATCCCTACGTGGGGGGCAAGTGCCTCCCACTTCAGAAACTCACCACCTGCCCTGCAGCAGAGCAGCCCCTGAAATAAAGGTGCTGCAGTGTCCCGGGGAGCCTTGCCAGGCTGCCCCAGGCTGGCAGAAGCCCAGCTGTGCCACTTGGAAATGCCATAGCAGTCACTCCTCCAAACAAGGCCAAGGCCACCTGAAGCTGCCCCAGAGAGTGAGGGGGCACAACATGCATCCAGGGAGACTGCGGCCTGGTGTCCGTGGTGGGGACGGTGCTCGGGATGTCTGTGGTGGGGACGGTGCTCGGGGTGTCTGTGGTGTGCAGGTGCAGGGAAGCTCGCATTTGTGTAAACAGTCAGAACTGGAGTGTGTGTCACACAGAAGCACACTGTGCCCACAGTGGACCAGCAGACTCTCAGAGACACACCCAGCTGAACCCCAGTGGCTCTGGAGGGTGACTCCGTGGGCTCATGGGCCTCCCCCTCACTGTTTCTGCTCGTGTGAGAAGATCATTCTGTGAGTGTTTTTACCTCTGTAGGATGGGGACGATGGTGGTGTCCCCACTAAAGGCAGTTCTGAGATTTTGCTCTGGTTAACCCAGCTCCCGATGGGGCTTTCAGCGGGCTGCCTGCCCCTGGGAGGAGAGGCCGGAGGGAGGAGGCTCCACCTTGCTCTTTGAACTGGTCTGTGTGGTTTTAGATTAGTCACAAGACAGGGATTCACTTAAACTGCCCTCGGTCAGCACCTTTCCAAGGCGAGACTCACTCTGTGTCGCAGTGACATCTGTGGCTGTCAGAAGAACCACACAGTTTCAAAAAGCTCTGCTGCCAGCTCTGAGCTGACGAGCAGCAGGGACCCACCCTGGCACCCTGTCTCAGCCCTCCCAATGTCCCATCACCTTCCTGTGGCTGGCCCCACGTTCCCCAGAGCTCAGTGATGCACACAGCTCTCAGGCTGGGCAGCAGCTCCACATCCAGCCTCACATGGTGCCTGACCACCTCACTTCCAGCTCCAGGCCAGCAGCCCTGAGGAACAGAGCAGTGGACACAAACTGCTCCCTGTGGACAGTGCCTTGGCTCAGTGGTCCAATGCCTCACTCTGTTGTCATTAGAGTGGTCAGGGTCCCTTTCTGCCACCTTTCAGCCTCCCCCATCTGTAAAGGAAGTCCTTCTCAAAGCAGGAAGGAGAGCCCAGATCGGAGGGATTTGTCCAGCATGGTGATGGGTTCTTCCCTACACCAGAAACCACAAGTGACTAAGAAGTGTGAGCCGCCCGCCCTGCCCTGAGCGGGTACCAAAACTGCTGGGCTGTGTCCTGAACTCAGGTCCAGATGCGCTTTGGAATCCAGCCCAGTTCTGCTCACTGCTAAGCAGGTCTCTGGAGGAAGCCGGGAAGGGCCTCTCCGAAGGCACCTCCATGCTGCTTGGGCCAGGTGCAGGGCGTAAGCTTCCTGCAGAAGCCCCGCTGCGGCCCCCAGGACGCCCCGTGCAGCCCAGTCTCCAGTTTCATTCTTCAACTGCAGGGAGCACAAGCGTATACAGCACCGAGGCCGAACTCCCTCAGCGGGCCTCCCATCCCACCTGTAAAAGGGTGGGAGCATCTGCAGGGGATCACAAGAGCCCAGAGCAGAAGTTCTTTGGAGAAATGGTGGCACAGCTCTGGGCTGGGGACACAGCCTCTGCCGGTTTTCCTTGAGGGGCTCTCCCTGCAGCATTTAAAGTTGTCATGGTGGGTCCTCCTTGCCCTCCGACGCAGGGCAGACTCTGCAATGCCAGGGGCCGTCGGCTGGGAAGAATGTTTACTCCAGCTCATTACGTGGTGGAGCCGACTCCAAGTGGCCCCAAGGTGCCAGTGGATTTCGCCGACTCTTCCTCTTCTATTTACCTGTCAGCTTCACCTGAGTGCATTCCTTCAACCTTGCCAAGTAGCCTTTGTCACAGGGCCCAGCAGGTCCCTCAGCCAGGAAAGCTGTGCACACCCCCAAGCTATGGGTGCTCCCACCCCATCCATCCTCAGCTGTGGGCACACTCCCGGGCCCATACATCTCCATCCAGCCCCATCCACCATCCATCCCTAGATGTGGGCACTCCAGCCCCATCCATCCCCATCCATCCCCAGCCCTGGGGTGCCCCGGCCTCCTCCATCCCTGTTGTGGGCTGCTGGCCTCAGGTCCCAGAGCTGATTGAGTCCTGCAGCAGGGTGGGGCCTGGAGAAACACGTGGCTTTTGAAGCCCAGGTGAAGGAGGCTGGATGGTTTACATTCTTTATCTTAATTTTAGCAAGTATTTCAGCCCCCTTGAAAATCATCTCTCTACAATAATAAACAGAGCCCGCACTGAGTAGCTGGAAGTGCTGAGCTGGTGGGGGATGCCCTCGCTCAGCTGCAGGAGGCCCACGGTAGCCAGGGCGACACATGGGCGGAGTGGGGTCACCCAGCCTGGTTGGCCTCACCTGCAGAGGCACTGTGGGGTGGATGCACTGTGAGGATTTGCTACGCAGAGGCAGGTTGAACGGTTCATAAACAACAGTCAGGGTCTGCCTCCCGCACCCTGGTCTGCTCCTCCTGGCGCCAGCTCTGGTGCCTCTCCTGGCATGGTGACCCCTGCATGGAGCGCCACACTTCACAGGGGGCTGGGGTTCAGGAAAAGATGTTGAGTCCTGGTCCTGAGGCACCTGGAGAAGCCACATAGACTCCTTCTAGGGAGCGCCGGTTATGCAGGGTCCTCAGCAAATGCAGGGAAACGTCAGCACCTCGCCCGCTGGGCCTCCTCACCCAGCCCACCAGAGCCCCTGGGAACACCTCGAAAGGGTGTCTCAGGCTGCTCCAGGCCAGTGGCAGAGGAGCCTGGGCTTTCAGGGCGCAATTGGAGGCCCTCCTGCTTGGGTGTACACAAGTCTCAGGCAGAGCTGTGGCAATGAAGGGCTCTTCCTTGATTTCCAGCTGGCACTGTGAGGAGCAGTACTGCTCCAAGGCTGCTCGCCGGACACCAGAGTGAGCATGGCCAGGCCCCAGCTGGTCACTGGAGCAAGGCAGGAGAGGGCAGCATCCTTGATGTGGGGTCATCTGGAGACACCATCTCCCCCCGTGAAGGAGATGGCAGAGCAATGGCCCCCAAAGATGTCCCCATCCTGATTCCCAGAACACCTCACATGGACAAGGCTGAAGGGACATTGCTGCGATGCTCAGGTGACCTTGTGATGTGGAGAGTGCCCTGGGCCCCCCTTCTTGGCAGAAGGGTCTTTATAACTCAGGAAATCAGACAGGAGAGAAGGTGGTGCCTTGGCAGGAGGGGCCTGGCCTAAAGCCAAGGGACACAGCTGGAGGCTGGAGGGGGAGGCTGGGTGTCCCCCGGAGCCGGCCAGGAAGCAGGGTAGCAGCATCCGGACTCCAGTCCACAACTCTCGTTACTTCAGAACACATGCTGTGGCCTTCTGTGACAGCAGCAGTTTCACCACAGTGAGGGTCACCTGTGCCGCTGAGGGCCTCTTCTTGAACGGCTCGTGCGATCAGCGGCGGCTCACACCCCCACCTTGAGGGGCACACACGAGTGGAAAGCGGAACTTGCCCAGTGCCGCACAGTAAGGCCTCCCAGAAAAGCTGGCCAGTGCTGTGCCTCCTTGTGGCCCACGTGGTTCTGGGAGTGGGGTTTGCAGGTACTTAGTAGAGCTCGGCTGCAGTCACGTGAGTGTCCCAGCCCACATTGCACCCAGGACACCCGTGTGAAGCTTCTGTCCAAGCAACACCCTCCGTGCTCATAGGCTGGGCTTCTGGGGGTTCTCTCAGGTCCTCTCATGCTCCCGCTGCCCTGGGGATCCATGCTCACCTCTGCCAGCCTGCTCTCTCCTGGGCCCTGGTCAGCTGGTGTCCCTGTCTGGGTCCCTCCTCCTGGCAGACACCAGAGTCACTGCTGACACATCCCACCCACCACCCCCACAGCCAAACCAGCACACAACCCGTCAGTCACTCACATGCCGCCCCTGTCATCCTGCTCTTGTCCTGCTCTTGACTCCCCTGCCCATGGGAGCTCCTAATCCGTCCCCTGGAGGCTGTGATGTCCCAAACTCAGACCCAGTCAGCACCACCTCCAGCCTAAACAGGTCCCCATCACCCTGGGAAGACACCGAGAGCCTCCTGGGGGCTCTGTGCCCTGCCTCCTTGCCCCACCCCCCAGGCAGGCCCAGCACTGAAGGGTGCACTCAGCACCTTACGCTAGGTTGTTCTTGTCCTTGTTTTGCTTCAGATTGTTCTTCTCATTTCCAGATGCCAGTGCTTCCGCTGGGTGGTGGGATGTGAGCATCAGCGTGTCAGTGCCAGTCACGTGGCATGGGGTGGAGCAGGGATCCTGGCTTTACAAAGTGTCCCACACCCTGCTGAATACACAGAAGGCCTTTCAGCCCCTGCAGCATCTCTCCTCCCGGGACCTCCCCTGCAGCAGCTGTCCCCTCTCCTGGTCACTGTCTGCCTGTCCTCAGGCCTGGGACCTGCGGTCTCTCCCTTGGGGTGATGAGTCACCTGCCGTCCACTCTCACTGTGCCCTGTGTTTGCCTTTGTGTAGGACACGTGCTTTCCACTCCCCCAGGGGAAAGCATGGTAGGATGCGTCCCCCCTTCTGGTTCCCCCAGTCCCTCTCTCTTCTCTCCACCCCATTTACTCTTCCCAAAGAAAAGACTCACAGTCATTGTGAACAGACACACACAAGCCAGGAAGCCAGCCCTGCTGCCTCCTGGGACCACCCTCTCTTCACCCCTGAGCTCTAGCTCCCCAGCTGCAAGGCCGTAGGGCACCATCCACCTGCGGATCTCCCGGCCACCCTCTGGTGCAGACAGGAAGTGGGAGCACAGCTCTGTCCGCCACCACCCTGTCCTCCCCAGAAGCTGTGCTTCCACTGGAAGCGCTTCCATGCTCCACTGGAGATTCCCAGAAACATTCCAATTTCACTCGTTCATTTACTTATTTCTCAACAGTGAGAACGAGGTCGGGGAGGGGTGACTCTGACACCCTGGTGTCTGCTAATGCTCACTGGGTTCTCCTCCTCCGCAAGGTCTGGGCTTTCAGGGAGACCCACTCTGTCTGCCTGGAGCAGGGAGTGCTTTGCAGATGCTGGTTGGCTGCACGCTTGGTCCAGGTCCCCGGTGAAAAAGGACATGCAGCTTCTCAGAAGGCAGTACTCTCTGAATTCACCAGCTTCCAGGTGGATCTAACCCGGTGACCCTCAGGGATATCCCATGCCAACACCGCTCAGTAAAGGCCAATTTGTGAAATGACCCAGCTGCCCAGGCAGACAGGTGCAGGGGGCATCGCAGCTGCTGCGTCCAAACATGGCCCCAGTGCGGGTTCTCAAGGATTGGGAAGGGCAGCTCGCACGCAGACACACAGCTCCCCCCACCCCCGGCCCCTGCCAAGCTTCTCAAGGCCAGGGAGAGTGGAGGCTTGTCCATCCCCTAGAGGCGCTGACCCCCAGAGGTGGGAGAGGCTTGGGGTCTGCCTGCCGCAGGCGCCATCACTGACCCTCACAAGACACTTGGCCAATTTGGTATGAAATGGGAGGGGAGAGCCCTACCTGGTCACTAGCAGCAGAACGCTCGGGAGA
The DNA here is from genome assembly GCA_004027875.1 of Aplodontia rufa. Lineage (NCBI taxonomy): Eukaryota > Metazoa > Chordata > Mammalia > Rodentia > Aplodontiidae > Aplodontia > Aplodontia rufa. The sequence continues at coordinate 24,512 of PVKS010016162.1, forward strand.
GCTGAACAGGGGCAGGCACTCGCCCTGCCTGTCAGTGACATGCTCGGCCCATTCAACCCCACCCCTGCGGCACACACTCGGACAGAGCCATCCTCGCCACGACACTCAGAGGCAGAGCGAGGCTCAGAAGAGAATGCGGTCGTCCAGGGCAGCACAGCATTTCAGACTTTTCTTTTTAATCAGCCTATAATCATTGTACCCATTTCTACATAAAGTGTGATATTTCAACACGCAGAGCACCCTGAGATCAGGGTCCTTAGGGTCATTGTCAGCGGGTGGTGGCACTTACAGGGTGGAGCCCGAGCGCCGAGGCTCTGGGGGCTTTGGGGCTCAGGCAGCTTCTCCCTCTTAGCACTTGTCCCAGATGGCACAGCTCTTCTGCTTGTGCAGCGTCTACCTTCTGATGTTTATCGAAGTTGATATTGATAGATTTGAAATCTTTAAATATTCTATCCATTAAGTCATGTAAGAGGACAAGAAAAAAAGGACAAGAGTAAATTCGTCACATGTCAACACAAACAGCATCTTTTTTTTTTTTTTAAGAGAGAGGGACAGTGAGAGAGAGACAGAATCAATTTTATTGAGTTTTCCACATGGCTTTCGTTGCTCCAACACTCAGTTGTGTATGTGCTGGGGTTTGAACCCGGGTCCTCGTGCGTAGCAGGCAAGCACCGTCACCGCTGAGCCACCGCTCCAGCCCTGTAAAACAGCATCTTTTGAAACAGTGGCTTCATCTTGCAACTTGTTTTTGAGAAGCAGCGAGAAGGCTGGCCAGCTCCTGCTGCGTTCCCAGTCCCTCTCACACCGAGCCGAGAGGGGGACAGCCTTCTCTCACTTCTGAGTTCTGTCCAACACCACATGTTGTGCTGTTTAAGTTAAAAAAAAAAAAATCCTCCCACACACAGATACGCACCTGGGTGGGGCGGGCTCTGAGCTGTTCGGGAGACTCGTTGGATTCCTCTGTGCCACTGTACCAGAGCTGCACGGGGCGAGCTGCTTAGAGATTTGCGCGCGGGATCTGGGACCGAACCCGGGAAGTTCTGCAGTCTGCTCTAGGAGCCCGTTGGTCTACGGTGCACTCAGGGAGCCTGACTCACCCCTGATCTCCTCATTGGGTCATTTAGACAACGTTGGTTCCCTGGCCTCTGCAGCTGTTCCAAGTGTCAACATCTGCCACCTCACAGCCCAAAAAGCCACCTGTGTTAGTGCCACACTCATCACAAACTGTCCAGCCGGAAGTGGTCAAGCTCACCATGGCAGACACAAGCTCCCAAAATTCTAATTTCGCTTAAAAGCTTAAATACTTCCTGGAAGTCCGAATCTCACATTGGTCACTCTCAAAAGCCGAGTGTGGCAGTGGAATAACCAGCGGTTGTCAGTCCGTCCTCCTTTCAAGTAAGTGCTCTAGGAACACAGTGCACGGTCTGCTCACACTTGGACCCCATGAGACACAGGTGTTAGAGATGCTGGTCCAGGCGCTGAGGCACAGCCACAGGGGATGCCGCCCAGGGGATGTGGGAAGGCGCAGACTCAGGGCTGATTTCAGCAGCAATCGCGCTGTCTCGCGAAGGACGCGTCCAGATGACGGAGCGTGCAGTGCTGATGGGCAGCTGGGACACGCTTGGTGCCAGGGCCTGGTAGTGCCCCACGTCAGCAGTTTGACCTCCGTTGATTCTACAGGATCAGCTCAAGTGTTGACGGTGTGAAAACAGCAGACAATCTCTCAGTGCGGTGAAACTAGGGCCACCTCAGGGGCCCCCTGCAGGGTCCTGGTGCCCCCAAGATCTACCCGCTGCCCTGGGCAGAAGCGCCAGGCTTGTGCTTGCTTTCGTTGCCTGTGTGAAGGGAGGAAGTGTGCAGTACAGACTCGAATCGAACCCCAGGCCAGCACCGCAGAAGCCCTGCTGCGGGTGCAGGGGAGGGGAGCCGCCTCAGTGATGAGCAGGTGCTGGTCTCTGCAGCCTTCCCTGCCTGCTGGGGCAGCCCTGGCCTCTGGGCCTTTTCCCTCACAATTATCTTCTTCTGGTGAGGAACCTCAGGGGGCTTTCGAAACTGCACAACTTAGCTCTCAGCACCCCGCAGGTGACCCTCCACTCCCACCTGGGTCATGGTGTCAGTAGGGAGGCAGTGCCTCCCCCAGGAGCTGATGAGGACGTTGCGAAGGGGTCTGCACTCAGCTGGGTGGAGTGGTGGGAACCCAAAAAGACGGGGGCAGGGAGGGTGGCCACCTGGGCTGCAGAGGAGAGCAACAGCCTCCCTCTCTGGCCTCTCTACTCGGTTTCCTTGTCTGTTGTGAACTCTTCTGGGGGTGCTGGGACCTTGCCCAGCTCCTGCGATGTCCTAGCGCAAACGGGCTGTGGACACCACGGCCTGGTCTTCCAGAGCCACGCATGCCGTGCAATCTCCCTGACAAACTGACTCACTCCTCAAGGGCCCAGGCACTCATGGGGTCAGCAAGTAGAAGACTCCACAGAGCACTTCCAACGCCCTGCATCTGAATGGCCACAGCCACAGGGAGTCTTTGCCAACCGCATGCTTCACAAAATGGCCCCAGGAAGTCTTCTTTCCCCTTCCGAAGCCCTGCCCACTGCCTGGCTGGGAGAGGGACAGGGACCCTCTGGGTGGAGGTGGCCGTGGGTTCCATGCACCACAGGGGCTGTGCTCATGCCAGAGGGGACAGCAGAGGATGCGCAAAGCCACTAAAAATGTGGAGGTGTAAGGTGTTAGTGCCATGCACAGCAGGCTCGGTCGCACAATCCAGGTGGCTCATTCCACTGTCGGCACCACTGCCGAGGGAGAGGCTGCTGCTGACACATGCTGGTGACAGAGGTGACCAACACTGTGCTGGTGACAGAGGTGACTGTCACTGTGTGCTGGTGACACAGGTCACCATCACTATGTGCTGGGGCAGAGGTGACCGATGCTGTGTGCTGGTGACAGAGGTGACTGTCACTGTGTGCTGGTGATGGGTGACTGATACTGTGTGCTGGTGACAGAGGTGACCTTCACTATGTGCTGGTGGCAGAGGTGACTGATGCTGTGTGCTGGTGACAGAGGTGACTGTCACTGTGTGCTGGTGATGGGTGACTGATACTGTGTGCTGGTGACAGAGGTGACCTTCACTATGTGCTGGTGGCAGAGGTGACTGATGCTGTGTGCTGGTGACAGAGGTGGCCATCACTGTGTGCTGGTGATGGATGACTGATACTGTGTGCTGGTGACAGAGGTGACCTTCACTATGTGCTGGTGGCATAGGTGACTGATGCTGTGTGCTGGTGACAGAGGTGGCCATCACTGTGTGCTGGTGACGGGTGACCATCTCTGTGTGCTGGTGGCAGAAGTGGTCCTTGCTCTGAGGTTGGTACCTTTAGGCAGCTTTGGAGCAAACTCTCCAAACCCTGGAGTTGAAACCTCTGCTTCCTCTGGAAGGCAACTTCTTAAAAAAACGTTTCTTTTTTCACACCACAGTAAAATGCATGTGACACAAGGTTCCCCGTAACCACCCTGAGTGTGGAGGTCCGTGGCTCTAAGAGCGTGCACACTGTTGGGTGGCCACCGCCACCATTCACCTCCAGAGCCTTTCACCTCCCCAGCTGGTGCTCTGGGACACGCGTCTCTGTCCTCCAGGCCCTGGTAACCCCATTCTGCTTCTGTCTCTAGGGGTCAGAGGGCTCTGGGGGCCTCTGTCAGCGGGGTCTGTGGGCTTTGTCCCCTGCGTTGGCTTCCTGTACTTCACCGGCTGGTCCGTGGTGTGGCGTGTGTCAGAATTCCATTCCTCATCAGCTGAACACATGCAGTGGTACCAACACACATGCTCTGATATCCATCTGTCCACGGCCCTGGTGGCTTCTGCCCCTTGGCCCTTGCAAGTGTCCCTGCTGTGGACAGTGACCCCTTCCGAGGCTGATGGAGTCATTGGTAGTCCACCAGCTGCGTGGCACCACCCTCCCCAATCTAACACAATTGTGGGTTCACAGAAAACTCATGGGGCCTTAACACCAGAAGGCACCCAGTTTCAGATGCTCCGCCAGCCAGCAGCATCTTTAAGCAAGGTTAATTCTCTCTGCCTTACTTTCCTGTGCAGAATGAGAGGTGCCATAGGTGGTCCTGTCCCAGCAGCCTCAATGCCTCCCCGATTCCAGGGAGAATCCTCCCCCGTCATCTGAAGAGCTATAAACGTCCATTTTCAGGGTCAGAGCCCAGTTGGTCAAGTGGGCACTGCAAGCCCCTCTCAGTTCCTGGTGATCGGCTCAGGTAGCAGCTCCTGGAAGTCCTCTGACAACTGTTGCTAGGGTTGGGGCTGGACCTGAGAGCCTCTCAGGTGAGAGGAAGGACTTTGATTCCAGCCTGGAGGAGTGATGCTCACCCTCAACCTAGAAAGTGAACATGAAAATCAGTCGCTACCAGGGCAGCTGCTGGCAGCCATTCTGCAACCATGAGGAAGGCTAGCATGAGAACAAAGCCCAGGAAGGGCAGTGTTGAAACAGACACAGCTGGAGTCCCGAACAAACCACTTCCCAACACACCCTCGCTTCAAATCACAAGGAACTTACCTGGTATCTACCAGGCCACCACATAAAGCATCAAAAGAACTGAATTTATTTGTGCAAAGTCAACCAGGAGGTCTGTATAAAGTCAAGACCACCGCTGAAACCCCCACGGCTCAGCTGCCCCGAGTCATGCCACGTTCCCACACGGATGCACATGTTCCACCCAACATGCTCGCGGTGGCCTTCGGTTATAATTCACAGCTCTGGAACAGGTGGCTTGCTACCGGAGTACTGCTTGAAACTGATTTATTACAGTAAAAGCTCTCTTGCAAAGTCTCAGTGTTACTACTGATGCTGAAATAAGACACCACGAGAAGGAGACCACTGACAGTAGGCTCAGGGGTGGGCAGAGAAGCCGAGCAGGGCAGAGCAAGGCAGGAGAAGAAGGCACACGCCCAGCCCATGGCTTCAGCCCTTTCCCACATCGCAAGCTTCCCTAGAGCTCAAGGGAGAACCTCTCTCAGGACTTCCTGCCCCATCTCTGGGCGTGACCAGCCACCGAGATTGTCCTAGAGAAGCTTGAGAAGAATGGAGACTGTGTCAGTCAAGTCCCAGCCAGGAGCAGCAACCTGGTTCTCAGCAGCTGCACGGGGAGCTCCAGGGAGATGGGCCAGGGACGGGGCCCAGCTGCAGGAGGACGGGGCAGCCCCAGCTGGGCCACAAGGCTGAGTTACTTGTTGAGATCACGACTAGGACACTTGATGTCCTGGTTCATGCAGTTGCTATAACAAAATCGCCATGAACTGGTGCCTTATAAACAACAGAAACGTGTTTCTCGTGGTTGTGGTGACGGGAAGTACACGGCCAGGGCACTGGCAGATTGTGCCTGGGGAGGACCTGCCTTCTGGGGCACAGGTGAGATACCTCCTCACTGCATCCTGACGTGCATGGCGGGGGGCACCGTCTTGCTCATGAGGCCTCCAGGCTCCTGAAGGCCCCACCTCCTTGGGATTAGGATTTAGCCTGAATGTGAGGAACACTGCAGGCCTCCGCAGCACAGTGCATGATGGGTGGGAGAAAAATCCAGGACTCCAGGGCAGGCCTGGGGGTCTCAGCAAGGCCATCTGTGGTACAGCACTTGCTCTGGGGCAGACGCCCCTGCAACACACGCTGGTCCTGGACAGGCAGGGCCAGCCTCTGGCCAGGAGGCCAGAGCTTCCTAAAGGTTCTGTGGCTGCTTCGTATCTCAACAAGGCCACCTTCCTTGTCTCTGCAGTGATATTTTATAAATGCTATTATAAAGGTGATGAAAATTATATTTTAACCTATTTCTTTCCATTTTGTTTCTATTTAGCAATTAACTTTGAAAGACAAGAAAATTTATAGAGGTAGGTAGGGAGGCGCAGATTAGAGACTTCCACACATTCGTGCACAGAGCAGGAAGTGGCCATCGCGGTAGAATAGAACAGGCAGGGTCCTGAACACCGGGGAGACTGCCAGCTTTTCCCTTAACCACGCAAGGGCGCAGCGAGCAGGGCGGAGCCCGCTAAGACGCACGCCGGGACTGCGGCTTTACTCCCTCCTGCGCGGCAGGACATGTGTCCCCTCTTGTGCCCCAGGTGGACCCCGCATCAGCCCAGGTGTCACGGGGTGGAGTCATCGTCCTCCTGGCCCCGGTGGCCTGCTGCCCAAGGCCGGTTCCTCCTCCAGACCCCGCTCTCTCCTGGCAAGCGTGGGCGTAGCCAGCAAAAGCACCGAAACCCCTTCTGGCCTGAAGCGCCCAGGGCCCTTGATGGTGGACGGTGCCCACCCAGCCTCACCCTGCTCTACGCTTGCCCAGGCCAGCCAGGGTGGGTCCTTGCAGGAGCGTCCAGTCAGCCCTGGGGGGGTTCCACCCCCAGGCTCCTGCTCTGGGGCGTCAAGGGGAGAATCTCAACGTACCTCCCAGCAGCATGCTCCTAGTTCCTCCAACAGGATAAACAGTAACTCTATAAAACCTGCCGCCAGGTACTCAGCTGTGTGCTGAATCCCATCAGATGTCACCTGCTGCTCTCTGACCCGTGGTGTCGTCATGTGCTGGCTTCCCTGCCCCAAATCATGTTGTGCATCTGGCCGCGAAGAAACTTCAGACAATCCCAAACTGAAGGACCATCTGCAGAGTAACCGTCCCACAAAACGCATGTCATGTCATGAAGGGCAGACTCGGGAACTGTCCTGCCTAGAGACTAAAGAGATGAGTGACAGGACGCAGGCATGACCTTGGACTTCGCTTCCTTCTGAGGGCAGCGTGAGGAGCAGTGGGAGAGTCCGGTACCTTGGCAGGGAGCTGCGTCTGCGTGGGCCTCCTGGTTTTGCAAGTTGAGCTGTGGTGTGGAAGAGAATGCTGGGCTTCAGCAAAAGCCCCAGGTCTCACCTGTGCCTGCTCTGGGAGGTGCAGCACAGGAAGAACGAATATTTGGGGACCTGAGAAAAGGGCATCATGTGGTTGTTGCGTGTTTAAACATGTGGGGGAGGGTGTGTTCTCAAGGGGGACCTGGCTTCCAGTGGACAGAACAGACAACTCACTTAAGAAGCGGGGTGGGGAGGAGTCCCGGGATCCAGCCAGCCTTGAGGGAGCCTGCGGGTCCAGGAGTGGCTCCGCCGCGGCAGAAAGCCTCCCGTCACGTTGACACATGCTGGCATTAGACTAGGGACAGGTGAAAAGGTGGAATGGGGTGCCAGCCCACCTATGACCTGGCCCTGCGACGATGGCGCTCACCCTTCAGTCACGGATCCTCAGCGGCAAATGTGCACTCCCCGGATGACGCGCAGCAGGTGCAGGGCAGCTTTCTCCAGCGTCCCCACCCTCACTTTCCGTAGGCACAGTCCACGGGTGCGCTAGCAGACTCCTAGTGAGACGCACTAGCAGCCTTTGAAATCACAGTCGGGTGCTGTGCAGAGGGCTGCTGTCCCCTCCATTGAGACAGGGCCCCCAGCGTAGTAGGGGAGACACCCAGAGCTCTTCCAGGGCACCAACCAGCAGAGCAGAGCCAGGACATGATGCCATGCACTTGGCTCTGGGGGCTGCTAACCCAGTGTGACATGAGAGCATCACCTGGGCCACACTGCCCGGTGCCCGAGGTCAGCTCAGGTGCGTGCTGTGGACGGCGGTGTAGACAGTTGCAACTTAAGGTCCCTTTGCTCCGTTTCCCCAAGGCCCTTTGCAGGAGCGTCTGGCCACTCCAGTCCACCCCTTGAGAAGCATCGTTATTGCACCAAGCCACGAACTGGAACAACCAGTTCCTTCAATCTGGTCCATTTGCGCAGAGCCACACAAGCACAGCCTTGGAGTGGACGTTTGCCCTTCTCAGAGCACCGGCGGGGTGCACAGGAGACTGCAGCACCCAGTTCAGGCCCAGAGCTGTTACGGGGGGACAACTTAAATGCATCAGTTGACAGATTTCCAAAGTCATTGTCACATTCGCATGGTTGGTGCTGTTGTCATTTCTGTGCTCTTAGAGGATTGAACAATGGGAACAGTCACTCAGGTGTGGTTGGGGACCACAGAGAGAAACTCTAACAGGCACTTTGGCAGAGACACAGCCTACAAGGTGTCAGTCTCAGCCTGTTTCCCTGCACTTGTCCCCTGGCTGCGTGGGCCCATCCTTCCGTGCCACATCATCAGAGGGCTGTGTGGAGATGGATCTATGCAGGGGACTCACAGGGTCCCGAGCATCTTGTCAGGGACACTCAACTACAGGACATTTCAAATGCAGCATCTCACAGCACTGAGTTCCTCCGTTGTTCACCCGCCATGCACCCCATTACCATCCTGGTAATCAAGGCATGCCACATTTCTCCTGTAATCTATGGGCAGCACTGGGCATGAACCAGCCTCACTGCACGGCCAACTCAGGTGGACACGGGGCACCCCTGGGTCTGAGCAGCTAACAGGCAACCTGGGCAGGAAGGACGACAGCAGCCACGATTCCTGCTCTTTTTGAAAATGTCTTTATTACTGCCTCACGCCATACACGGTAGCAGGGTTCATTTCACATATTAATAAACGCCTGTATTCTAGATTTCTCCATCACAGTCCCCAGGACCATCCTCCTCCTTCCCCCAACCCCTTCCTGGACCTGTCCTTGTGTTTCCTTTTGATTGATGCACTACAGTGACATATGGAACGGACTGCGCTGTGACGCAGTCACACACGCACAGCAGGACTCAGTCAACGTCCCTCCCCAGCCCTCCCCTCAGGCCCCGCCTCTGCTGACCTCCCATCTATTTTTGAGAGAACCCTTTTTTATCCCTTTTTTCTCTCTGGCTTCCGTATATGAGAGAAAACATTTGACCTTGACCTTCCGAGTCCGGCTTCTTAGCGTGATGCTCTGCAGTGCCGCCCGCGAGGCAGCAAATGCCGTCGTCTCGTTCCCCGTTGTGGCTGAGTGGAATTCCAAGGTGTCTGGACCCCACACTTTCTTTCTCCACTTGTGCAGCGGATACCTAGACTGCTTCCACAGCTTGACTGTTGTCCATTGTGCTGCTGTAAGCATCGATGCGGGTATGTCACTGCAGAATGCTGATTTCAGCTCTTTGGGATAAATTCCGAGGAGTGGTGGCTCCGTTCCCAGGCTCAGGGGAATCCTCACACTGCTTTCTGAAGTGGTCATGCTAATTTGCAGGCCCATCAACAGAGTATGAGAGTCCCCGCCAGCAACTGTTGCCATTTGTGTTCTCGATGGCTGCCGTTCTATCACAAGTGGGATGGCGTTAAATTAAAAATCCTCTGCACAGCAAAGGAAGCAAAAGCGTGAAGAGAGAGCCTGTGGAATGGGAGAGAATCTTTGCCAGTTACTCTTCCAACAGAGGATTCATATCCAGAGTGTACAAATACATAAAGAACTCGAAAAACTTAATGCCTGGTAGCCCCAAGTAGCCCCGTCAAGGAATGGGCAAAAGATCTAAACCGACATTCCGCAAAAGAAGAAACGCAAATGGCCGAGCGCTACATGAAAACATGTGGAACATGCTTAGCGACAGGGAGTGCCAATCAAAACTACCCTGGGATTTCACGACGCTGCACTCTAGGCACGACGCCGCCCTGCACCCGGGTGGACAATCGCACGCTGAAGCCCTGGCCTGACCTCTTCCCAATCACCCAGCCTGCACAGCCCCCCAAATCCAGGGGGTGACAAGGCAGGCAGCTCCAAGGGCTTTGTTGCAGGGTGGCCTTCACTCAGCTTGCAGGATCCGAGACTGAGTTTGCCACCAGCTCCCGGAAAGTTCCGGGCGGCAGGGCTCTAGATAGCTGGGTAAGTGGAGCGTCAGCAGAAGTCTGTACTTTCTAATGATAAAAGCAGTGGTAGCCATCCAGTTCTGCCTTTAGATCGTAAAGTATGCTGTTTCCTTGTGGTGACAACACGCAGACGCCTGTCTCTCAGCGGTCGGGAACGCTCAGCATTGCTTCGGCCGCACCGTATCCACCTAGGCCACACTGCCTCCACCTGGGCCTCTCGGCTGCTGGGAAAGCTCTGCGGCTCTCTCCTTGTAGATCTGAGCACGACTAAGGTCATTTCCCAGTGTGGGTTTGGAAGCATCGCTGGTACTGCTAAACGCATGAGACTGTCTCACAGCGACCAAAAGCACAATTAACACAAGTTGAAAGCAGAAGTGGAAAGTGCTTGGAGCAGCTGCAGCTCAGACCCCGCAGTCCTGTGGCCCCACTTCTCAGGCCAAGCGCGACAGGATGTCTGTTCAGAATCCCCTCTCCCAGACGGAACTCGGCTCCTGCCCTGCCTGATGTCCCTTGGAGGTGCAGGACGCCTGGCACGCAGTCCTGACACCACTCACCGCTCTTCCTTGCTCCTCTGGAGTGACTGCTGGGCTATGAGCAGCCCCCACCATCTGGACCTGCTGGGTGAGACAGGTGAGGGAGGCAGGGACTTCTGGAGGATGTGCTGGTACCCGGGAGATTATGACAGGGGGAAGCAGAGTCCCGGCCACAGGGGACCCGAGAGGGGCCACCGCAGCCCTTAGTGGAGCACAGATTTATCTCCATTAGGCCTGAAGGTGCCCGCTCAGCATCGGCTTTGTGGATTCTGTAGCTTTCAGGACAGCCTCCTCTGGCTGAAGAACCTTCCCAGAGGCAGGGAGGCCCAGATGGCAGATCAGGAGCTGCAGTTACGGTGGGTACACTGTTGCAGGCAGCCGGGGCTGTAGCTGATACAGTGAGACTATTTCCCAGCAGCTGAAAGAAAGGGATGGGACAGAGGCACTGAGTCCTGTGAGGAAACTGGACTCAGCGCCTCCATCCCACCCCTCTTCCCTTCCTTCTCCCCACCCGCCTTGCTTCTGAGGAATCTGTCCTCAACCTGAGCTCTGGGTGAGCTTCTCTGATGGGGAAACTACAAAAAGCCTGTGAAATGCAAATCACTCAGCGGTGAGCCTGTCTGCTCACCGCTTCTTCCATGTTTGAGACAACCGTGCATTTGTCAACGCTGAAGGCCACTCGCTGCGGTTTAACTTGCCTGCGGCGTCTTTCCCACAGCCTGCACAGGCTGCCGCGGCCTGCTTTAGATCACTTTTATCAGCTCAGAAACCCCTGTGCCACCTAGCAGCCACCTCCCTCCCCTCGTTCTCTGGTATATTTTTCTTGTAAAGAGAGAAAGGGACAGTGAGAGAGAGAGAGAGAGAATTTTATTTAGTTTTTCATGTGACTTTCATTGCTCTGAGACTTCGTTGGGTGCATGGTGCTAGTACTTGAACCCATGTCCTTGCGCACACCAGGCAAGCGCTGAAACCACTGAGCCACTGCTTCAGCCCCTCTTTCTCTGGTATTGAGCACCCGTCCACAGCCCAGGCAAAGGGCATAGCACGTGCAGACCCTGCCTCCCACTGCTGTGACTCTGATTCTGCTTTTGCAGAACCTGCTTCCTTGCACACCTGAATTCAGGAACCCGTTCCCTCCACTAGAGGGCGCGGCACCTGGCTCGCCCACCTGGGCCCAGGAGACTGGGCTCCGGCCAGTCCAGGTGAGCCCAGGAGCCCAGAGGCTGTGTTGTAATCCAGCCAGGGAGGGAGCTGACCGTGGGCTCAATTGATTCACAGGTGAGGCAGAGACAGCACTCTGCTCAGACGACGATGGTCACTGCCTCTCACTGAGCATTTACCAGGCCCCTCTGTGGGAACATCACGGGGCACCATTTCAGCCCCCACAAGGACCCTGTGAGATGGGCCTTCTCGTTCTGCCCAGGACACAGGGAGAGAAGGCATATACTGCTTCCAGTATATGCCAGGAACTACTGGGAACAGCTGACTGCGTGTAGATGGAGTGAGAGCCCCGTCCCCCGGAGCCTGTCCTCAGCAACGTCCTGAGGAGGCACCCCCAGCCCCAGATGCCACTGGGCCATCTTTGGGCCCAGAAGCACCAGTCCACATTCCACCCACTTCCTGATGGCTGGAGGAGGAATCCCAGTGTGGGGAGGGCAGGGGAGGCCCCTTCTCTTCTCAACGTCTTGAGCCTCATTTTATAACAGTGGCTGGACGGGGCTGAGTCTCTAGAGGTCAGAGTCTGTGGTCTACACCCATGGAGCCCAGCAGGCGGGTCCCATGGGAACCCGCCCAGGTGTGCCCAATGCCCTGTCCTTCACACATTCCCCAAGACATGAGGCCACCTGGAGACCCAGCACAGCCCCACGGCACACCTGGAGGTGGCTCATCCTTGGCACCCCCATGTTCTAGATGGTGACAAATCTCTGGGGAAAACCACAGGAGCACATGAGTACTGGGAGAAGGGGTGATGGAAGGGGGATAAACACGAGAGCTCACCACATCCCGATGAGAGCTGGACGTGGCCCACCCACACAGTGGAATGCTACTCAGCCGTGAAGAGGAGTGAGCAATGATTCCTGCTAGGGGGCGGACCTTGAGACACCGTGCTGGGTGACCTGGAAGGGCACATGCTGGTCGTCAGAAGAGTAGGAAGTGTGATTCATACAATGAATTCAGCAACCCGGAGATGCTCAGAAGGTCGAGACATTTTGACAGGGCCCCCAGGGGTCACCAGCATCCCTGAAGTTAGCACACAGCCCTAACACTGCTCCACTCTACAGTGAAGGTGTGGAGGCCCAGAGGCGTGGAGTGACACACCCGCCTTCCCACAGCCAGGCTGTGCCTGCGAGGCCTGGTCTTCCCCACACTAGATGGGCCTCCCAGGCCTCCCAACTCACTCGCCAGCCGAGTGGACCCTGAGAGTTGACCTTTTCAATCCCTGCTCCACCACTAATGTCCACTGGCACCATGCAAACTAGCCCCAGATGGCCCCACCAGGACACACACACGAGGTGGCCTCTCAGTTTCAGGACCTTCACCATGCACTGAAAATTCCCCCACTTCCCCAAAATGGGAGTGGGTGGGATGACCCAAGTGCTCCAGGCACAGAGCTTGGCTGTGCTCAGCTGCGAAGCCAAGCACAGGAGCAGATGGGGCTGCCCTGCCCTCTGCCCTTCCAGGGTGAGTCCCCAAGAACAGTGGTGATGGGCCAGGTGTTCCAAGATCCCCCATGACAAATGGGGACAGCCCAGTGCCACCCAGATCTAGTCCCTGGCCTGCATGAGGAACCCAAGGCTCCCATGCTCCTGAGGCGAGGCCGGTCCCCAGGTTCATTGTTTCACCTGGCAGTAACAACACCCTGGGCCGCCCGAATTCTGCTGGGCGTCCTCCCTGCACCCCACGGGAGACCCCGCTGCCGCCGTCTTGTGGGAAAAGCCCTGCCTTGTTCCCTGCAGCCCCTGGCGGGGAGCCCCGGACCTTCCTGGACCTATGCTGGCCTCAACCGGACAGCAGACACGGAGCTGCGTGGCCAGGTCCTCTCTCATCTGCAGCCAACCACGATGGGCTCTCCAGGGAGCGGCTGCTGGGCCCTGTGTCCCACCACATTCTTCCCCACTGGCCCGTGACCAGGGTGGAGCTGGACCTGGTCAAGAGCCTCTGCTCGGACAGGTCACCCTGGAGGGATGTGCCGTGTGTCTCTGTGTGCATGTGCAGACTGCGCACACGTGTCATGTGTGTGGCTGTGCATACGTATGTGTGGGTAAGTGGCTGCCACAGAGATGAACACCACGTGACACATGCCTACATGCTTCTGGGGTACATCTTGTCCAGTGTGTCCTCACTGACAGACACTCAGAGCCAGGCAGGCTGGTAGTCCCTCCCAGGCACTCAGTGGGGTGCATGAAGGATGGGCCACTGTCACCAGGCCCCAGCAGAGCAGAGGGCTATGCTGGGCACCCTGAGAACACCAGGCCCCATTGCAGCATCTCCCAGCTCGACTGTTGCCAGGACAGGTAGCGGGGCCACCAGGGTACCAGCACAGGGGCAGCCGGGGGTAGCATCAGGAAGCCCTTGGCCCCTAGCTCGCCGGCCCAGTTGCATGGCTCCTCTGAGCCAGCTTCCTCCTCTGTGAAGGGGGCTTAGGGTTCTTTCCTTAAAGAGCTGTCATGAGGGGTAAGTGAACAAACAGGTGGACAAACAGGCCCCACGCCCACCGTGTGCATGTTTGAGCATGTGTAAGTATGTGAGAATGTGTATGCATGTGTGAGCATTGCGTGAGCATGTATATGCATGTGTAAGTGTGTGAGCATGTGTATGCATGTGTGGGTGTGTGTGCATGTGTATAAGTATGTGTGAGCATGCGTACATGTGTGTGAGTGTGTATAAGCGTGTGCATGTGGCTGTGGAAACTCAGGCGTGGTTGGTAGTGCTCACTCCTCCTCCGTAGGTGCTGTTTACACTCCTGCCAGTGCCAAGTGGCACAAGATAAATCCGGAATTCAGAATTGAGCTCCACAGTCCCCTTGAGCCCAGCGGGGAAATTCAGGTCGCATGTCCAGGGAAGGGCAGATGCCCAGGAGGAAACCCAGAGGCAACCACAGGAGGGCGGGAGGCCTCCCCTTGGGGTCTGCTGTTAGGTGTGGGGCAGGGAGGCTTCTGGGAGGTGGCAGCATCCTGGATGGCAGGAAGAAGGCAGCCAGTAGGAGTTCTGGAGGGAGCTGGTTCCAGACCATCTTGGTAGAGGTTCCAAGGGCCTCCCTCGGGTGGGGCATCCCTGTGGTCACCCAGGCAGGCCAGGCAGCCAGGCTCATGGCTGCCCCCACCCGTGCACACAGACACTAGGCAATCGGGTCAGTGAGTCACCTGGCACCTCCTGGCTGCTGAAGTCACCATCCCAAGACCCCTGCTCTCCTGGGGACAAAGACAGCTCTGATTGGCAGTTGTCCGGGTTAGGCTGCACCTGGATGTAATTTCTCCTGCTGTTAATTGGCAGGGGGTGGGTGGGAGAGGGGAAAGCAAAATAAAGCTTCAAAGCCTGGCTGTTCCTCGAATTAACGCCCTGTCTTCTGAGCAGGCTGGGGCCCGGCTGGGAGGGGACACCGGGCAGCCTCATCATCTCGTTAAATCAGATTAACGGGCACCGCAGGAGTGTGGGCCCCCAACAGCGGCTGCCCCACTGCTGTGAGCAGCTGCCCTTTCCAACGTCCTGACAAAGTGCCCTCTCTTTTGGGAGTTCCAACGACAGAAAAGCCTGCTGGAGCGGCAAGACGCCCTGGTGAATGCTCCCTGTCCCCTTCCTCGCTTCCATCTCCCTGCCTGGGCGAAGGGAAGGAACCCTTAGCGTTCTGGGGAGGGCTTTGCCCAAGGCTGCCTGGGCCCTTTGTTCCTGTCAGCCAGCATCCTCGGAAAGCCTGAGCACCAGCAGTCTCTGTTCAACCTCAGCACAGAGACGCACATCTGGGACCCCAGGCCCTCGCCCCTCCTGTTGTCGGTGTTCTTCCTCCTATGAATCTTGCTGCCCACGGCTTGGACAGAGCACTTTTCTTCCTTGGGCCTGTGCACAGACTTCACCACCCTCCAAATCTCTGTCTCTGGTTTCCCCTCCCAGCACTCCTCTGGGGCAGTTCACACTGGGCTGTAGTTGCTTGTTTTCTGTTTCTCACGCTGAACTATGAACCCAGAACAGGAATGGTCCTGTTTTCATTGACCCCAGAGCAAGACTCAGGGTATTTCATCCTCATGTATTTTGCCTTATGATCACAAGATGGTTGCTGCAGCTCCAAGCATCACATCCTAAATAGACTTCCTCTCTTTTAACAACTCTCCCTTACATAAGAAGAGCAAATACTCCCTCCAAACAGAATTCTTGTCTCAGTGACAGAAACTGTTCAAATTGCTACCCTAGATGTTGAAAGGATTTGGTGGAAGGGAGGGAAGCTGAGAAGAAAGCCCACACTTGCTTGAGATGCCATCCCAAGAAGGTGTGATGCCTGAGGATGTATGGAGTTCCAGCAGGGTGCAGATGGCACACACGGCCTGGAGACACTGTCGGGCACTGACTGAGCCTTGGACGTACTGTGTGGGGTGTGTCTTGTGGGGACTCACTCCAAGTTGTGCTGTTGGTCGGACTCACCTGGACCCCAGACCTCATGTGGGAAGAAACATCTCCCTTTGGTGGTGGCCGAGGTTGGCAACGGTGGCCTTCAACAGGTTCAGGAATCAGGAACGGCTGGCAGGGTGAGTGGACTTCCATGACAAGGGGTGTCTGAGAGGTGTGACAGTCACTCTGCTTTGTCCCTGGCCTTCCCCCATCTTATCAGACCCAAATCAGACTCCCAAAGATGGGCATGCATCATGCGTCCGTGGGATCAGTGACAGGGAAAGTGCAGCATTGCATGAAGGATGTGGGGAGCTCGGGAGGTGGATGAGGCTGTTGACCTGATCTTTCTAACCAGGAGCATCCATCTGGGAGACACTGTCCCCTGTGTTTGGGCCCCTGGAAGGCAGCTGCATCCGTTGCTCCGCCACAGGCCTCTGGAGCAGGACCTCCTGCACAGCACCACTGAGGGCCTGTCCTCCAGGGGCTGTCACATGTGCAGCAAGGTCTCGCGGGTGCATGGATGCACAGGCGCCAGGGCAGCCCCTGCTTAGAAAAAGGCGGAGCCGGCGATCTGCGAAACTGTTTTCTTCGGAGCAGGAGATGCGCCCTGACTTGCACGGCTTGGCAGAAAATCCAGCCCCTGAGTAACCCACAAGGCGGTGTCGCCATCGCGCCAGGGTATTGGCGCCGGCCCTCGGAGCCTGTCACTCACCCTGTGGAGCTGTGCAGCTGGGGCGTCCTCACCTGGTCAGGTCCACGCTGCCTCTGGGCCCTGCAGGGAGAGGAGAGGGTGCATTCTAAGGACCTGGAACGTGGAGCTGCTCGGTGCTTTGCGGAAGTGTGCCTGAGGCGTTTGCAGCACTGTTCCAGGTGGCCTGGGGCCCAGCCAGGCCCCAAGGTCCCCCACACTCTGAGGCCTCTGAGCTCCAGGACCAGTACTCCCAGACTGGGGTGGGGGTCTTGGAATCCGCAGTGCTCTTCGTGGGAGTTCGCATGCTTCCCATGGCTCCAGGAGGGGCACTGGTGTCGCCCCTCAGGTACCGTGGGGAGAAATCTGCAGCTGGTGCCTCCCAGCAGTTCCCAGCTGGACAGGGTGGGGCCTTAAGGGGAGTCTGCCCGGCTCCAGCACCCAGCCTGCCCTGCAGTCCCCAGGATGAGGAGCTTGCTGCAAGTCTGAGCACTGCCACCACGCCTCCAACAGTGCCACCTAGATCCCTCTGTGACCTCAGTCTCCACGGGCCATGGGAGGCACAGAAGCCACAGCCTCATCCTTCATGGCGCTCAGCTTAGAGAGGCCAGCCTCTGCCCCACCTTGTAGCCTGTCTGCCTGTGTCCACAAAACGTCCTCGCAGCTTGCCATGCGCACCTGCTGAGTCAGACTCGCCAAGGGGAGGACATGGGTTTGTGGACCTGACCTTTGCCTCCTTTCTAGGGCATCCACTTCTCCCCCCTGACCAAGTGCTCTGGGAGGTGCAGCTCCTGCTATCAGTCCCCACGCTGGCCACTTCCCATGGGAAAGCAGGCGGGGGGGGGGACTTATCTGCAGTCAGCCCGGCACCTCCTGGGCAGGAGGGTCCACCTTAGTGCTTCGAGGGCGCCTAGATGTCCACACCCACAGCTGGCTAGACAGGTCGGGGCGAGCAGCCAGAGTGCACTCTGGACCTGGGTCCTTGGGGAGCCTTGGGCAGGGCTCTGGTCCTTGCTCTCCGCTGAGCACCGCCTCCTCCTCCCAGGACCACGCCTCCCCAAGGCAGAGTGCACTGCCGTTTGCTAAGAAGATGCGGAGGTCAGAGGTTGGCCAGAAACAAAAGAGCCACCAACTCTCTCGGGGAACCATTCAGCACCTCGTTCCGGCCTCTCTGTGTCCTCGCCGACAGGCCCTGGTCCAGCCACCCACAGCCTGGTGGGTCTCCCAGACCAGGTCAGCCCGAGCCATGACCCCAAAGTGCACAACACCCCAGCTCTTCTCAAGGCCATTTCCGGGCCTCAAGGACACCTCTTGGTCCCCGGGGTCGGATCCCAGCAACTTGGAGTGACTTCTACTCCTGCTTGCCAGCTCCCACCAGTTCCCCTCCCAGCCCTCTGTGTCCCTCCATGGGCAGGGGCCACGATACCCCCAGGACAGACGGAGCTGCCCTGGCTCCTCACCTGCCCTTTGCCCAGCTCTCAGCTTCAGCGTCCTCTCCTCCAGGAAGCCCTGTGGCCCTGCATGCCCGGTTCAGCACCACCATGCCCCCTGGGCACAAGCTCCATGAGGGCAGGAAGGGTGCGTCCAGGCCCGCACCCTGGGTTACAGCCGCAGGAGCAGCAGGCCCTTGGAGAGCCATCACAGCAGGACCCGCTGCCTCCTGGGAGGAGCCGCTCTCCTGAGGGCTGCTAAGGTGTGTTTGCAAACTTGCGTTTAGAATGAAGATCCTGCCAGATGGTGGGAATCGTGTCTGTCTGTCATTTAGAAGGACTGGCTGCTGGGATGGATGCTTTCAGGGTTTGTCCCCTTTGAGTAAGAGTCCCCAAGGCCAGGCTCTGATTCTGCCTTCATTACCAAGCCCAAAGCACTTGAATGACTTTTCCACCCAGGCTGCCCAGCCACCTCTTGGCTGCCCACCCACACAAGGCTGCCTACCCACCCCTTGGCTTGAGCCAGCTTGTCCCTCTCACTGGCCTCTAGTGGGTGCTGAGGGCCTAGCTTTTGGGGACCTGCAGGGTCCCCTCCACCTGTCGGGTGCAGTGTGACTGGTCCCCGCATGTCCCCAGCTGTCTTTGCTCCTTCCTCCCAAGCCACTTCCTGGCCTCTCCTTGAAGAGCTGAGCCTGGGTGGCTTTCAGAGGACGCAGAAGTCCTGCCCTCTTATCTCCCTAGCACCTTTGAGTGGTGACACCTGGCAGCCACAGGCCTCCTTGCAGAGGAGCCTGTCCCCAGGGTGATGTCCCCAGGGACCTCCTGCTTTCAGGAAACAGATGGCAGGGCCGCCCTGAGCTGGCCCACCAGGCCCAGAACCTGTCCCTCTCCTACTGCCTCTTTTCGGGGCTTGTGCTCCAGCAGGGGGTCTCCAGCAGCCGACCTGGCTCCAGTCCCACCCCGTGTGCTCTCGGGTTTTTCTAAGTCGCACTGAGCATGTGGAGCACTTGCCTCCTTGAGATTTCTAGGTGCACAGCTCCGTGGGTGAGCACGTGACATCAGTGCATAGCCATGAGCACACATTACCTCGCGGTCCAACCCCGTGCCCAACCTGAGTTCTGACCCACGAACACCACCTCCTGTGCCCTCTCCCAGCCCCTGGCCCCACCATTCTGCTTTCTGACTCTGAGGTCCTCTCCAGGGACCATGGATAAGTGGCATCTTGCAGTGTGTCCCCATGGGCCTGCTGCGTTTCATTGTGTCCTTCAGTTTGATCCTCACTGGAGCATGTGCATGAGCTAATGACTGACAGGTGTGTCAGAGAGAGTGTCACAGCCCAGTTGAGCCTGAAGGTACAAGTACCACGCGGGGCCCTGCATAGGGTCCTGGGACAGAAGGACATTAGGTAAAAAACAAGGAGGCTAAAGTATGGACTTAAAAATGATGGGTCAGTTTTCATTGGTCATGACAAACGTTCCATACTGACAAGAAGTTAATTGCAGGGGAGACTGGGTGTAGGGTACATGGGGACTTTCCGTGCTGCTTCACAAATTCTCTATAAACCTAAAACCCTTGTACAATAAAAGTTTCTTTTTAAAGAAGCATAATTGCATAAGGAGACTCTCCAGCTTCACAGCATGGAAAGGGCCAGAGTTGGGCGGCCCCGCACCTGTCACAGTCCTGGGTCAGGGTGGTCCTTCCCTCTTCTCAGTGGTGTTCTTGGACTCACAGCAAGAAACGATTGCTCTCCTTCACCATCTGCAGAAGGAAGTGTCCACTCCAGCGTCCCTGCCACTCCTCTCCTGCAGGCACTTCCGCGTGGGGAAGGGGAAGGGGAAAGAGGAGGCTTCCGGGAGTTGACCAGAGACTCCAGTTCCGCAGAGCACGAGGGCAGGGGAGAGAGCAAGAATGTGCAGGTGTGCACAGAGGGCTTGCGTAGAGCTGGCTGGTCACCCCCCATGGCTCCCTCTTCATGGCCATCCTGAGCCAGGCATTTCCCTAGCACCATGGAGAGTCACAGGAAAGTGGGGACAAGAGCCGTGGTCCTGGTTACCAGCCTCAGTGTGCAGCTCATCTGT